>JAQGAK010001852.1:0-25881 GCA_034696945.1 Lipothrix lubbocki
TTTATTTGGGATTTATTTTTATTTGGGATTTATTTTTATTTGGGATTTATTTTTATTTGGGATTTATTTTTATTTGGTATTTATTTTTATTTGGGATTTATTTTTATTTGGGATTTATTTTTATTTGGGATTTATTTTTACTTGGGATTTATTTTTATTTGGTATTTATTTTTATTTGGGATTTATTTTTACTTGGGATTTATTTTTACTTGGGATTTATGTTTATTTGGGATTTATTTTTACTTGGGATTTATTTTTACTTGGGATTTATTTTTACTTGGGATTTATTTTTACTTGGGATTTATTTTTATTTGGGATTTATTTTTATTTGGGATTTATTTTTATTTGGGATTTATTTTTATTTGGAATTCATTTTTATTTGGAATTTATTTTTATTTGGAATTTATTTTTATTTGGGATTTATGTTGATTTACTTTTATTTTATATATTATTGTTTGTTTTGGATTGCATTTATTTACATTGTTTTACTTCATTTAGAATTTTTTTTTAAATTCCAGTTGCTATTACTTTTTACCTATAAGATGGAATAAATTACCTATTGCTGCGTTTCCAACATTTTAACCAATAGAATTACAACTCATGGAACACAAAGCCATAGCCTCGCTGTTTCGTACTATGTACGGTGCCTCGAGTTACACATTAATGTTCGAAGGGTGAAGAGTTTGCAGCTATGTGGTTGATGTGTGCAGTATAAAAATGTTGCGCTACCGCGACAGTTTAAGTGTTTCCTCACCAGCAGAGTATTATTATTATTAAAACAAATATTATGTACAACAATGAACTCACATGCACAAAGAATTGCATATTTAAATTTTTGCTGTCATCCGCAGTTTAGGAGATATTGGAGATATTTTAAACAAACTATACAGTTGCACCATTGGATAGCCGATGGCTTTTACGCTAGTAAATGTATAAGTACATTATGAAAAGTATTTGTCTTAGTTGCTACGCATTTTTACTTCTCGCTTCGCTCCCAAGTTACCGGTTCACCGGTCACCAATTGAAGATTTTTTCTCTTTTACACTTAAATTTGCACATATATGCATCTAACAGTGCTTCAGAGAATCTTGTCTACAGCCAATAATAAAACAGGAAAGCTGACATGAACTCGTAGCTGATAAACGGATGTTCTCGTACTTAAAGACCTTGGCTGCATTTTTAGAGTTGTTAGCATCAGAGCTCAAATAACATTTTGCTATCAAAACACTGGAAAACCATTGCTCTGGGGATACACTGTTAAACAAAATCGGTATTTGTGAATTTATATCTTTATATATCTAACTTTCACCACCTAAACAAGCATAAAATATGTACATATATATGCTCCCACTACAAAAACAATTGGTAAGTAACTCATAAACTCCTTTATGAAATTTACCAAGTGCGAAGATTGATGAAACAGTCAAAGGATCCGAAATGGGTACTTCTGCGGGACCTGGCAAAGTATTACGCAGAATAAAAGCTCCAGCTTAGTTATTTACTTTGAATATGTTCAACAATTTCTTACAAAAACATTTTCTAGATGCACAATTTTGATTGACAGAGATGGAAATCTGAGCTGTCCAACCAACTGGCGTCCAAGATCAGTGTGTTCACTGACAATCTCAAATCACGAAGATTTTTTGAGAAACTGTTCCTACAAGACTGTGCTTTTACAGATCAGTATGTAAGATTTCATGAAAGTAAAAGAGCATTTACAAACCAACTGGGTGTGAATGGGAATAATTCAGATTTTTAGAAATTCTAAATAAAGCGAAAATCATGACATCGGACAATGACATTATACTTCTTGGGCATTTGGCAAGCTCAAACTCAAACATGTGATCAAAACTCTACTGTAGCCCGGATTCCAACATAATAAGGACATAAATATTAATCTAATCGAAAAACTATACTAGAATCAAAGGAAACAGTTACAAGGCAAGACAAATATATTTCCAGCAAAATTTATTCTTCAAAGACTTGGGTTAATAAAATTAGGAACTTGGGTGCTTATGCAAACCTGCGTTTAATTAAATTAATTAAGCTACTGTTAAATTACTTAGCAAATCTCATATCTAAGGTGAGGAATAAGGTAAACATGCTGAATTGTCTCTTAATCAGAATAGAATACCTCTTTATAAAGAAGGAAATTATCCGATAACCATAAATATGAAAACTGACAATACTTTAAACACGAATATCTGTGTTCAGCCTACATTTAAAATGCAAGTGTGTCACAGAACGTAATACTTGAATGGTCCTGAAAAACGGATGCCGAAGGTCATAGAGAGAGAAAGCAAATAAATTGAGGCTAAGTAAAGTTGAGAGAGGAAAGTGTGTGGACCGCTTGAATATATCTAAATGGTAAGGGAGCTGGAGGTTTGACTGAAGTCGCAGTGAGAGATATATAAGGATGGAATGAGTGCGGGTAATAAAATATTTTTTGCGGTACGTTTTAATAGGATGAAAAAACATTGATCGTGTGAGCGAGATGGTTTAGTAGTTATAAGTGCATATATAGCAAAAGGTTAGGAATGAGGATGCCAGCATCTAGAAGATAATAGACACTCGTCCGTCGTCCATACATAATACATTAGATGATCCCACCACCAAAAGGGACGATGGACCATTTATCCTCATAAAGAACACTCTTGAATATTGTATTCCTTACCAACTAAACTTTCCGCATTAACTCTACACAGATATGGCTGCGAAGATCTAGAGAAGTTCATTTGGCTATATAACTTGTCTTTCCACTCCTTATACTGTTCCCGTATATAAGTACAATCGTTGTAATTATGTACAACGCACATGCATGCGTCGTTTATATTTATAAGTATACCTTGTATGATAGTACGCTAAAATTATAGCGTCGCCGCCAATGAAGTCTCATTTACCTTCGCTATACACAAGTGTTCCTTCTTACACGATGACTGAGAGGACTTGAGTATGTTCAGACATTTATTATCATTACAAAATCATACTCCTGGAAAGGCTGATCGTACAAGGAGCCTATGACCTAATGCTACGTGCCCTCAGATCTTATTAAATGATGAAAATAATACTGACCCATAGCGTTGAGTGTATGGAACCATAATAAAAAATGATCATAAAAAGGAAAAACCAGCGTCACATACCATAAGCTGTACACAGCCAGTCATGAATGCACGGCTCATGCAGAATTCCACACGCGAACCTTGTATACCGTCTGGTTATATATGTATATACATAGTACCAGACACTTGGGCGCATTTTCCGCCATAATACAAAACACGTCTCAGGATCATGAAACGTTATTCCAGTGGATTCGGAAATTATATTTTACCTCTTGGACTAATTTCCCCCGTGTATGTAGCTTTTATCTATATGTTTCAAGTCACCTCAGTATGTCTATACATGACTACACATAGCTAACGCACATTCCAACCGCACCACATTATCTTCAGTAGTTACTTTCTATATTCAAACCACTACTGACAAACTTTTCAATCATTTATACACCTCTACGCAATCGTAATCTTATTAGAATTGATACTTTTCATATATACTTATAATGTTTACTTACCCTATCTACTTAAACATTATATGCTTTATTTTATTAGTCACGAAATGTTCAAATAACTCAGTTTTATCCTTCAAACTACTCGTTGTCGTTTTCTGCGCCAACTCCACCTGTCAATTCCTCGACCAAACTATATGACGGCCACCCATCTAAACATAACAACGATATTAGATCACAAATAATATAACTTTTTTGTGTCTGTATATCTGGTATAAAAATACTTTGCAAATACTCCAATATTCTTGACAATGGTGGTTTGCGTTAAAAACTGAGAACTGGTAAAAGACTGGAACTTGAAGGTGAACCTATTGCAGGACCAGTAAGTCCAGTTGGATTAATTGGATAAGGAATAAATCACACAGTACACTAATAGTAAGACGCATTCAAAAGAGCTTAGTACTATTAATTTATGCTTCCTTAAGAGGAATTATTCCAGTTTTTATGGATTAAAATCCTATCGAATCTTACAAATAATTCTCAGCGAGAAATATGTAAACGAGGGTATAGAATTTAATTGAAGTACAATAGAACTTAGCTTATAAAGTTGATTTGTATGATAACTACATAATGTAGTGATTTTTAAAACGGTAGGATTTTTATGGTTGTCTAACTTCTCATTCCGACCTTGCAAATATAAAAGTACACATTTCATTTAAGAATATAATAGAATAAGCTTCATTTTAAAATATAAAACTGCTTCATTTAAGAATAAGTGTAAAATAAACTAGGACTTAGAGCTGAAGCGAGGGAAAATGTGAGCAAATCAATAGCGCGAGGAAGTAATAATTTTTAACCTGGTGTCAAGAATTTTTTTCAACCGTGTAAATTATTTAGTACTTCCTTGTCTCTTTCACAAAGCTACGCCTGGCATTGTAGCTGTTATTAGATACATACCGGATTTTGTCACTTTTTTTCGTAGAAATAGACGGTATTATATTCGCAGCATAACTCCTCTCATGCAATAATAACCCTTGTAAGAAATAGCCAATTTCCAGCCCGTAACTCACCGTCAACGAGGCTAGAAGTATTCAGTGGGACGGTGGAAATCAGCCGATTCATCATGTAACCTGATGACATTCTTGATTTATGTGCATCCTCGGTGAAAATTACCTCAAAATTAAATCTTGTGCCTCCATACATTTTTAATGTAGAAACTCCCTAATTTTCTCTCCATCCCATCCCTATTACGTACTAAGTGAACCAGCACCATCCACGAAAGAATTCTCTCCTCTGCACTACAGATAGTTCTCTTTCTAAGTGTTTGCTTTACGTATGTACTTTCCCTTGACTTATGCCTGCAAGCCTGGCATTCTTTCCCCATTTTTGTTCTTATTGAGAGATACTGTCAAATATGTACTTTACTCATTACATACATTTTTCCGTAGACTTGATTTTTGGTATATTCGTGGAATGACATAACTCTTATTATTATAACCTTATTTATATATCGTCTAAGACATAAAGTGAAAAGGGAATTTCCCCCGTCGTCAAAGATTATCAATGATTTTTCCACAGTACAATTCTGAGCTCTATCCGGACTGATTTAAGCGGAAGACACTGATACAAAAGAATAAATCCAGTCCGACAATCCCTGTATTGTCATAAATGTCCACAAGCAGTGCCACGTGAGTTAAGAGTAATAGTGGGAAATGAGGGAAAATGCGGGGGAATCACTTCATGGAAATAGTGGCTTCGTAATATTAGATATTCTCTCTCCATTCCACGCTGACAGAAAATAATATCCAAAACTGCCACACTTGAGCTTCTATGTATTTGTAAATACATAATTTTTTAGATCCAAGTTACATATCATGTAATTCACTCGGATACATACCGTACAATGAGCTTGGATGCAAAAGTATAAATAAATTTGGCTGCGGATACATAATTGTATACATATAACATTGATTGTAATAAACGGAAGGGGTAGAATGGTTCACGTTAGTTATACACTAGCAGGATATTTTATATGGCAGAAGCATTGGCCGAGGCTGGGATTTTAGAGGGGTGAATTAAGTTAGGGTGAGGGCTACTACAATTCCTCACTCTCTCCCTTCTCATCGCTCGCTCTACTATATCTAGATCCGTATGTCCACGTCGTTCCTCTCGTGTGCCTGAGGACTCGCCGGTCGTGCATCATCGTAAAATCCACATCCACACAGTTACACTTCCACATACGGTCCTCCTTTGACATTATAATATTTCCCCTTGTGCGTGTAGGTCTCTCCGATTATGTCTATGTTAATGTAAAAACACTACGACGAACATCCTTGTCTACAAGATGGTTAGCACTCCTCGGGATTCTGTTGTGCCGGGCACTTACGTATATCTTACGTACATCTACGTACTATGTACTTGAAGCTGAGCACTGAACACAGCGCATATGAACTTGAGAACCACGGCTACTTACATAAGAAGTACTATTAATATGCTATCTTTGTCGAGTACAAGCCTTATAGGTACAATAGGAATACAGTAGTTACAATGACAGCAGTGTAGTTAATACTGTATGAGTCTTGTCGTTTTGAATAATCTGTGGTGCAGAATAAGACTCACATTTTGTTATATACACAGATATACAAACATATATTACAATTGCAATTCAAAGCAGCAAGAATGCAAGAGCACGTAAAAGTGGAGGAGTTTTGTTCAGTGACAGTGGTGTGAAAGTAAAGCGGACCCTATCGATATATTGCCGACTTTTATAGACTAAATATTTACGTCTGTAGACCATCAATTTCTCCGCTGGCTGTAACCTTGGTGGAGGTTGGCAACTGCATCATGGATTGCATTTCTAGTAGTAGTAATATCCTCCCTCTTGTCCTTTTTCCATTTCTCTCTGTCCCTGCGACGCTAAATCTATGGAAGAGGATGAATGACATTTTGTGGAGCCGAACTCTGATCTAACAAGCTGAAGGGGCAAGAGCGTTGCAATTGTACACTTGATACGTGAACTGCTATTCCACGTTTATCTATATTGACGTGGTGCATCCAAAAAGCGAAATCTGAATTGAATGACAAATGAATGATGCTAAATACGGAATCGGATGATCCCCGTCCTCTTCCCAGCATACATTTTTCATTTAGGGGACGATGACAATAAAATCAACCGGAGTGGCTTTTAAAGGTAGGGTACTGTACTTCTTCCCAGCGACATCCTCTTATTTCATATTCCCAATGTCATTCTATTGATACTTATTACTTTTTACCAATATCCACGCTATACTCATTGTACCGATGCTGTAACTTGTCTGCTTTCCCAATTGGTAGTAGAGATGTCGTGCTTACTGATTTTATGATACTAAGTTCAATTGGTGACGTTTGTGGGACACTTGTTTCGAAATTGAAATCACGGTTTACTACGCCTGAAAATAGAAATATTAAAAAAAATGATTTGAGTATAAAATTTGGCAAGTTTAATTGTCAGTCGTCTGTAAAAGGCTTCACCACAAAAAAACTTTTTGTAATAATAAAATAATCCAATGTTAGGGAATCAATTATTCAAATATGGTGTGGTTGGTATTGTGAAACAAACTTATTGCTTCTCCATAAGCAAGTGTGCATACCTTATTTATTTCATGAATAAACTTACCAATAAGTTTAACCTTGTTGTAGAATGCAAATGACAAGCGGGTTGGGTCAACCCATAAGTGTACAGTTTACAGAACTCGCACATAGAGATTAGGAAAGTAAGTCAATATATACTGTTCGACAGCCCAGAAGAAAGGGGTGTACGATATTAGAGTTATTATTGGGGTATTAAGTATGTATAACATCTATATACCAGAGAATCGGGGAAATGTTATTACTCAAGTGCACAAAACATGACAATGAATGAGTGATTCATTACATGACTGAGCGACAATAATAATTCTTGAACTAAACGTAGCTCACGAAAATAGACCTCCTCATCAATTACACTATTGCGAGTTAATTTATGTATTCAGATCGATAAAATTTAGCTCGTCGAATATTCCTCTCTTCATTACACTCTCGTCAGGAATGGTGGAATAAACCCATTTCTACTGCAATTCACTTATACATACAGCACTTTACATTCTTTTCATTGTGGGTCGCTTGATTCTATTAATACTTAAATATGCATTATACTGTCAAAAGGTTTAAGCAGTATCTTCTATAGCATTTCCAAGCAGAATGGATACAAGGTGCATACTCATATTTGACTATATACAACAAACTTACAAAAGCTGTAGCTAAAAGAGATATAATAATACGTGTATAGGAATAATGACTGATATTATCATATTAATTATATAAAATGTTAATAGATACAAAAAGTATTACCACTGGTTTTTGCAAAAAACGTGATCGCATGCAGAGTGGAGTAGAAATTCTGACAAGACCGTACTGGCCCAAAGTGACTTTTGGCCGACGTGGGAATGAAGTTTGCATTATTAAATTTATGAGAAAATGAGCTTTGAATTATATGGATTAAATTCGAAGAGTACAGCTGGTTGGGATATCAGGCCCACAGTGTACTTATATTTCCGAGTAACAAGAGCAGGGCGATTGAAGGTTTAGAGGAGTACATGTGCTTCTTTCTTTCGTATCTGTGTGTAATGAATGTAATCTATCACAAATCTGATTGTCGAGACCACTGATTCTACACAAGTACGCTATGATAAGAGGCCAAGGCTTCAAAAGCAATAATAGGAGTTGATGTTCACTTCTAGGAGATTAATGAATTGGTCAATTTAATTACCATTGATAGATGACCAAATTATTTTCTAAATGAATTCAATCAAAATTTAACCCTCATGCTGTCTCTTCTCATTAATTAGCTACAACTACTGAGGTGGAACACAGTAGTTTGCTTCGTCACGTCAACAAATACAATTTTCATATTTGAAGACATATGAAATATATGAAGATCATATTCGAAGACACAGTATAACCAATCTTGACAGTTTTGTGGATTCTAAGGACTGTATTGCACATTAGGCTCGTTGAACTGAAAAGATTGTTTTTATGAGCGAAGCATTCGGGAAAAGTTATTCAGCATAAATAACTCGAACTCTATAGGGGAATTTGCAATAGCGAGATGATTTCAAGGTGACACCTGTATAGTGACTACTGTTTCCTGTGTATTCAAATTTCGCTGTAAACAAACAAAATAAAATTGAGTGCTTTTCCATCTTTCCTGGATGAATATCAAAGATTCGCACACGTATTCATGAAGAATCAACTCAATAATATCACATTTCTGGAAAAGCAAAGGTTAAAAATATACATTATCAGGGAAAAATCAAATTATGTTCAGTGTATAAGGCATACGATAATTGTGTCTTGAATCTCACATGTTGATATTTACACAGCAGTAGCTAACAATTTCATCGTCGTAAAGTACAGTCGTGTGCTGTATATTTGATGCATTTGTGTCTACATCATTTGGAGGTGTTCAATACTAGTAGTACATACAGAGCACAGGTAATGCGTAGACCAGGAAAAACCTTGGATGTAGTATTGATTATCATTTCGGTAGCTCCAGTATACTTATACAACTTGGGTGTGACACTTCAACATGCCCCAATTCCATGATTCATGGGTAAATAAGAAATTACTATGGAAATCAGGAATTACACTTGCCTTTATCAATCCTTTCACCCTTCGTTCCGCTCGATCGTAACGAATATTTTTATGAAATAACGCATTTGGGTATCATCCTTTGATTGAGTTTTTAGGTTGATGTGAATGTGAAATTGTATTCTCTTTCATATAAATAAGCATGTATATATGTATATTGAATAAGCAGAACACCAACGATCTATCAGGAGAGTAAGTTAAAAGCATTTGAAGTTGCAGTTATTTGATTTTTTAAGATATGATTGTAATATTGTATTTACAAAATGAATAAAGCGCGTATGTAATATTGTGGTCAATCTGGTTGTACAGAGTTGATGATTTTCGGATCCTTTGGCTAAACTTCTGCACTGCTCTAAATATTATGAAACTGCTGGGAAATCAAACGAGATAGTAATTTCGGCCCGACCATTCTGGGAACGGTACGGCAAATGCGTTTAGTATATGGGGTTACCAATCAAATCAAAGTCAAAATGTTGCGAACTAATGACTGCGTGCTACCATCGACCAAGCTTTCTCATCTGTATGTACTTGAGTAAAGCTTTACTGTATAAAGAAAATTATTGTTCTATTTGAAGATGAAAGGATATAGAGTTTCAGGGTAAGGACGACGACGTCAAGTATAACCCTTAACCATATGCATCGATTTCCATGTTAAAACACCGGGTATTATTAGTGATGGTATAAAAAGGGGGCAATATTAGTGTGTACTGATTGAACTAAGTAGCGCGCTTTTATAGGAAGAGTATACCACAGGATGAGTAAACGTTCGGACACGTGTCTACAAATGAAAAATATTCTAAACAGAATCAGTAATGTGGATTTCTATCCCGAATCAGCACCGATCCTTTCAGACGAATTTGCTGTTGTAACAAACAGGGATGACCATCCAGTTGGCAATAGATTCACTATGACGATGACGAAGCTGAATTGGGGCAGTGACTGCCACTTGCCACCCTGAATGTTTACTAAAGTTTTCCTCATCATGATGAATCTCAGCCCTAAACCTCATCTTCATATTGGCTGGGTGTAAATGATTCGGTGGAGGTTCTTTGTCATAGGATTGTCAGCGGAAGGCATGCTGATGTTCCAACTAGGATCGTATCTATACAAAGAGGAGGGTGATCTTGTGCGGTACGTCGTCATCGGAGGAAACATGAGGGTAAGAGAATAGATCGGTACCCACACTCTGAGCGTCCGTGAAGACAGGAGATCGGTTCTTTGGAACACTTCACTATAGTAATATTTATATGGATATGTGCCCTGCCTGTGGGTTGTGTGCCTGGAGCTTTGTCCCAGAGATGCAATTAACAGCCTAGTCGTTTATACATTTCGAGCAAAATAGGTTAAAATTTAAATAAAGTTGAACCCATGCGGTGAAAATTGATGTGCAATACTTACATGTATACACACTGTGGGACGGGTATTAATTTAGAGAATTATATTCTGAGCCTAAGTTAATGAAAGTTGATACATGCTAGATCATCTATGACAAGTTAGAGAGGATACGGAAGCTGGAATAAAAGCCGTAATTATTTAGCTGTGCACTCAATCAGTTGAATGAGATTGTCTGTTGGTTTTGTTTGCCGGCATCACCGTATCTTCGCCTTGGTGTTACATACACTTTCTGACTTTATGTAGCTTCCAGTCGCTCTCTTCAACTCTCTGTCAGGCCAGTCAAGCTGAGAAATGAGAACCATCCACATGTTTTGTTTCGTCTACGAATATCATCTTTACTCTCCGATGTGTCTCTGTAGATTCCAGCAACAAAAGCAACTATAGATTTAATTTTAAAAGAAGCTCTAACCAAGCGTGAGGAGTAAGGGAAGTATAGTGTAGGGATACAAATAGCCTTTTCCCGATACAAAATAATGAGTGGGTGAGCCAGTACAGTTTGCGATGTATACTTCCACTTGAACCAAAGCTACTTCGACCTCAGTCTTTTGTGCTAACTGATGTTGGTATACTCTCCTTATTTAATACATACAGTCACATTCCCTTTTCGCTTCCCCTCAACTTTTGTCGAAAAACATATACGGTTTATACAGACACAATTAGACACATTTGCTCAACTTTGCAACCGGCAGAACATAAGTGTGCATAAAACAGATACAGTTTCGTTGAGGGGTACGACGTAGACCTATTGTCGATGTAGCAAGTAAAGTGAGCTGGTGATTTCACTCAATGGATGATTTGAGTCAGTCAGCCTGTAAATTACAAAACGTTCTCTTCTCCCATCTTCATCAGCATGATGATGATGATGATGAAATAAGACGAACCTATTGGTGTGTGAACTCGCCGCACTCGCCTCAGAGTACAGCTCATTTATAATTTCACGTCGATCACAAATTTTCCTCATATACATAGCTGCTGTCCCTCTAATTCTCATTACAATTCAATATCCACAATAGTCAATGTCTACATCTGTATCATGTTAGTATGGACGAAAATCAAAGCCGGTCTAACATGAAAACTTTGGGGTGTAGAGTCAGTGGTATTAATAAGTTCAACTATCTATAAATTAACAATACAATTCCCATGTGCAATGCTCTTCGCACCAAATAAATGCCAAATAGTCTCCTCCAAGTAATTGTGTCAAAAGAACTTATCCACAGATCGGCACTCACCATTAAATTATTTAACAAAAAAGTCACTTCACAAACCATATCTCTTCTAGTATTTTAATTAGATCCACCATCTGATAATATGAAGAATATGGATTGAAGTTGAACAAAGTTGGACAAATTATAATAGTTCATCCTCAAACACCTTCTGTGGCTTTCTCTATGAACGAACAACATGATAGACGAAGCCATCAGTGCTTGTATGACCAATCATCAGTCTTGAAGAAATGCTTCCAAAATCACATAATTACTAATTACCAAACTTTGCAGGAATACAAAACTTGCAAGTCGGAATCCTTAATAAGAGTCACTAGAGCGTGTAATCATTCTGATGAATAATGATTACATTGTGCCTATCGAGAAAGTTCTATCCTTCAAAAGTCTGTCGTAGTAATATGTTAATGCTCTAGTAATAGCATAATCTTAAAATCGACTCGTATCGCACCGCTTGTTCTTAGTTAATGAACAGTAGTAGATCTTTTTATGCACGATGAAAATTACAAACGAAATAATTCGCGTTACGTTACCCTATTTTACGCCACAAATTAGATGTGTATTCATGGACTTCAATAACCTTGAAATTACTCCGCCTCATTTCTACTTTTTTTGCGTAGTTGCTCTTTATTTATCTAGCTTGCTCGCTGAAGTAGAAAATGATTTTATAATAAATTAATATAATAATAATTATAATGCACTTGAAAATTATTTGCATTTCTTTGGTGATTGGTGATATACTAGCTATAATTGTAGAAAGTGTACATTTAGTATCCCATAGGCTGAAAGAGGCCCAAGGCATGTTACTCCGCTATACAATATGTATATTTTACTATATTATTGATTTCTACAGAATCCCTTAACTTGTCTTAATAAATTCCAGAGCTAATTTCACGATTGATGGGCAAACTTTTAGTCAGTCTTTTGGCCAACTTTAAATATACTATACCACTGTGTATACTAAACCAACTAAACTGCTGTATATATACTGGAATCCGAGCTGCTTGCAACTTACCCATGAATACAGTGGGAGTAAATTAGTGTCTCAACATACCGGCTGTTGATCCAATCAATCAATTTCTTCAGTATTTTCCCAACTTTCTGGAAGGCTTCTCACTTCCAAGTGAAGTCATGCTGACAAATCACGGTCAAAAGGAGGCTTATTAGTATAATCTACAACCTCTATAAATCAAAAGTCACCGTGCTAACAATACTGCAGGCAGGTGAAGAAACGAGAGACCGCCATAGTATAACTGTAGCTCCAGCTCCATGTGCTTTCACTCATTCAGTTTCCATCCTATGGCCCTTTCGTCATGATTATTTGCTATTTTTAACTGACTCGATCGAATCGGGAGCCTGTGGCAAGATGCTTCAATGAGAGACAACGTATCAAAATTTACTTTACATCTGACATCTGACGATGTTTTCAATTACACACAGTAATATTTATAGGAATTGTTTACAAAGGGAAAAATATCGTAACGTAATCAACAATTCCACTATAGTGGCTTGCAAAGTATCCTATTTATTAATGATTTTGGGTAGTTTTGAATGAACCCCTAATACTCCTTACAGACAATTCTCTTCATAGATCCTTGTAGAGTTTCAATCGTCTGTTACTCTTTTTTCAAAACATATATTCTAAACTTTTGCCGTCATGAAAATTACATCTGTGTGGTAGAATCCGTGCGTCATAGTATCTGCCTACATACTTATGTATCGGTGTAGAGCATCCTGACGTGGCACATCTGGTCGTTTCCCTAACCAACCTATAGTAAGAATGCCAAAAATAGATAACGAAGAAAAATTACTTGACACAGTCCTAAGTGTAGTATTTTACAATCGAACCCTTGCCTCCGGTTAACCTGTACACAGCAAAAATAGATAAAGGAAAACTGAATAATATTTTGACTGGAGCAAAACAAATATTGTCAGTACCAGCAGGAGGATACAAAATTCTTAGCTTTGGTTTTGATATCAAGCTTCTTCTTTCTGGAGCAGTGAAATTTCCCAAAACATCTCCACAGTCATGATTTCCCGACAATATGCTTAAGATCAAACGCTATAAACAGCGCTTATGTATATAGGGCGATGCAATGGAATGGAAAGAATTTTGCATTAGTAATGTACATACATGTTACATACAAGTAATGTACACACATTAAAAATTATATCTCTACCATGATTAAGTACTTACATTCTATACAAGAATCACTCATATAATTTATTGCATACACTATACAAGTACTTTACATACTTCATTTGGTACACTGCGTACTTCTACTATACTTATACTCATACTTCATTTGATACACTACGTACTTCTACTATACTTATACTCATACTTCATTTGATACACTACGTACTTCTACTATACTTATACTCAACTTCATTTGATACACTACGTACTTCTACTATACTTATACTCAACTTCATTTGATGCACTACTTACTTCTACTATACTTATATTCATACTTCATTTGATACACTACGTATGTACTTCTACTATACTTATACTCATACTTCATTTGATGCACTACGTACTTCTACTATACTTATACTCATACTTCATACATGAAGTATCAACATGTGCAAGCTGTTATTAGTTATTACAGTATCACAATTAGGTGTGAACCAACTAAACTGTTCTTGCCCCAGCGGCACAAAAAGTAGTAAATCGTCATATATTTGTCATTCAATTTTATCAAAATTCTTGGAATATTATACAAGAAAAAAATTGTACAAGGTTAGAAGTTATTGATGGGTGTAGCTTGTAATAATTAAAAGACAAAATATCATGGAAAGATTGTTGAAAGAATAATTTATTCATGCTTACTGGAAATGCAAAAACAAAACTAGAATAAAACGTTCTATTCAACGGAAACTCCCACACATAAGTTTTTTTGTAAAAACCAAAGAAGAGAAGATGTATTGGTAATAAAATATCTGGAGGGTGGGTTTCGTGCTGAAAGTAAATTGTAAACAAAAACAAGTTAAATTGTGTAATCAGGCCTTAGTTTCAGCTCTCTAACCACACGAATGATTGTCGATGCGGGTGCGGGTTGCGTGAGTTATGAGACTGGGAGGCGAAGACTCCGGTATATCCGGGACACCGGGAGGCCAAAATGTTTTTAATAGCTTCATCGCCAACTTGAACATCGTGGTTGCCATCTATTTGCTGGAGGTCGTGAGAGCGGAAGTGGCTTTGACTGTTCGGAGCGCGATGGCACGGAATCTTCAAGAACTACCTTTCAGGGATTTTAGCTGGATTTATTGACGGAGAATTTTAAATGATGTCGGCGGTAACGTTAACCGTGACCCGCGTGTAATTAAATTAAAATCGATTCAAGTCTGCCATTGTCATTTAATTGTATTTTTAGCACTCTATTCATAATAAATTGATATTATTCAAGCTTTAAACACGGTAATTATTCCATTGTTGATATTTAATAATTGCTGAGATTGATTTGGTTTCTGTGATTACGAGTTTTAAGGGAGGAAATTAAATTGTATTAAATTGATTGTGTGAACTGAATTCATTGTATTAATTTAATTGTAATAATTTAATTGTGCTAATTAAATGAACTGTGTTAAAATCATTGCATTAATTTAATCGTGCTAATGTAAATGAATTACGTTAAACGGAATGAAATTATTAGATTGTGTAGCTTTAAAGAGATTCTGATTCAAATTTAGTAACTCTCTAGAACTTAGGCAGTTATTTTGTGACCTTAAAGTTGGTAGATTTGTGACTTGAAAAATTCCTTTAAGCTACAATCATAGGGTGCATTCCTTATCTGAGGAAAGGCTTAAACTTTGGTCGTAGCTCCACTAAAGTTTACTGCTGGAGCGAAATGGCTAAAAATTCAATTATTTTAAGCTACGGAGATTACGTGATCCGCAAGAATGAAATGGATATCCTGGGTTCGACACAGTGGTTGAATGACACCATTATTGGCTTTTATTTCGAATTCCTGTCCAACCGTCATCCGGAATCTTCCGGATTTAAATTTTTCGGTCCGGAAATAACGCAGTGCATTAAACTTGGGAGCAAGGATGACATCCCTGTATTTATTGGAGACCTTGACTCCCTTCAACGAATTAATTTAATGTTTTGGCCGGTGAATGACTCCATAGATCCTCATGATCATTTTGGAGGTAACTGTTCCTCTTTATAACACCTTTATAGTTATATTTAAAATTTATTACAAAATTCTGGTTTATGTATTTACTCTCGTGGATTTAATGATTTGTTTATTTTTACAGTTATTATTTATTTCCTGATGTATTATATACTCTGATGCATTATAAGCGTACTTTTGGATCCATTATATATTGTCTGATATATTTTATATTTGTATTGCAGCTAGAATGAGCTCCGGAGTAATATTGTTAATGTTACGGCTATTAAAGATTCAAAGACTAAAAAAGACAGGCATGTGTGTTTGTTGTATAAATTAAATTCTGTCTAAAAAGATGTGAATCCTTTCCCCGTATAGGTTCTCATTGGAGTCTGTTGGTATTTTCACGGCGAGAGAATTTTTTCGGACACTTTGACTCAACCATGACTACTGGAGGTGGGAATGATATTCAAGCCCGTAGGATTTATGAGAAGCTGGCTCCGTTCGTATCTCCCTGTGAGTATTTTTAATTGCGTACTGTGCTCATATCTTTTTCCTATAGTCTGTGGATATTTGGGGAGTGTGTGTATATTTTAAATAGTTTAGCAAAAGCTTAAATAAATGGTTTCTGTGAAAAGTTAAATGTCATAATAGCATACACTGGTGTGAGCAGGAGGAATCTAGCTGTCAGCCATTTAGTCCTTGTACTTTCGGTCCTTTGACTTATTAATCATTTGTTTTCTTTGTTGTATTCCGTGAAAACTTTAATAATAACTTGAACCTCTCCGCCTGTAGGATATGGAGCTGCTACTGCAAAATAGACTGAGAGGTTTTAACATTTGCAAAATTTAAACTTCTTTTTAGTCTGTAGAACTTCCTCTACTCCGTAATTTATACATACTTTAACCGAAATCACTGTGTGTGTTGTTTACTTACGTCTCTGTGGAAGCTCTGGGAGACCATAACACTTACATACAATGTTGTCGCTTCATTTCAAAAGAACAGAAAGGCTTGGTTTTAACATGTCGTGGTACGAGTGTCAGAAGAACACATTCTTGGAGCGCTTAGAGGCATGAGCAGTTGGGTAGGACAGCATTTTGCTGTTATTTAGAATGTTATTATTTCGTTATAAGAATGGTGTAACACATTCGCTCACATTCAAGTCGGCGATAAATTTCATTGCTCCATTTTACTTTACCTACTCTACTCTATACTTCACCTCTCTTGATGTAACCGTAGATTTTTGACATAATCTATAGTTTATGCCGGTAAAGTAGTACATACGAATAATGCAACATCTATAGTTATAATCTCAACGATTTCGATAGATGTAATTTAATTATTTATTTACAAAAGGTACTATTCACTAATACAAACTTTATTAACAGCCGCGACATACCGGAACTTGTTGTGTGAAACTCAGAGGAATGGGTATGATTGTGGAGTCCATGTGCTGTGCAATGCTGAAATAATTGCTGCTGCTTCAGCAAAGTGTGGGGGAATACAAGGAGTTCAAACAGCCACCATAGAGTTTGTTGCTGACATGAGGACACGATTAATTCGTGTTATTCATCAACTTGCCGATAGAAATTCTGCTCAGTAATAGCCTCTACGTAACCAAATGTCGTGAGTCACCACGGAAACATAGTGTGTACCAAACCAAAAATGAACAAAAAAACATAGTTATCAGAAGTAACCTGCACGCTTAAACTGCTGTTTAAAACACAAGACTGTAAAACTACATTGTAATTAAGTATTGCTAACATATTAAATAATTTAGAACATCACATTTGTTGTCACCGAACACTAAAAACTGAAGGACCTCTTCTGGTTTGAATAATATTGATGTATGTACTGTCCATGAACATACAGCTTTTAGAAATAATGTAATGACAACGGATTAACTTATCGAATATTAACGGTGATTGTAATGATAGTACCGGAACATGATATTATATCTACATACACACGTATAATCATGAATTTATTAAAGCATATATGTATACTAAACTCAAGTTCGGAATCTCTGTGGAGTTCAGAATCTGTAAAATGACCTTGAGCATAATTATAAATAACATGTTTTCTAGTCTTCATGCTTATCGTTGACTCAAATAAAACACCCGTCTGTGGATTTTAAAATGAGGAAACCAACAAGAACGTAAAATGTAAACTGCTCTTGAACCACATTTATTTTACTAATAGTTTTTTTCCCACAAAACATAGTCAACTTATACCAATGAATGGCTAAATCGTCTTTCTCCGCATTAACGTTGACTTCCTTCCTGCTGGATGCATTGCAAATCATGTCATGACGTGTTCTTAACTGTACTAAAATACCATTGAAATTACACATCTCATGTTTTTCCCATACTGTTACACTATACCATTGCTTGTTTTTGGATTTGCACAAAAAAGTGCATCGAGGAACAAAGTTCTTGGGGCGTTTATTTGAGGCCGACTTGAAACAGATCCTGCAGATCGGGAAAACCATCTGGTTTTCTTTTCCATGGATAATAATCCCAAATTGTAAACTATCCGTTTACATATGCACATAAGAGATCTAATTCCCCCAAAACATACCCTACTTTTACGTCGTTCTCATGCAGCTATGCTATTTAATCTAGCGTCCCTAGTTATTATGAAGAATAAATTTATTTACTATCAGCACACCAGCAGTCAGTTTTATTCTAAAAAATTACATGTTTACTAATCATACAATTTTAGTTCTGAGAAACAACGCATCATATATTAATGTTCCCAGAAATGTTTATCAATTTCAAGTACTCCTGAAACCAAAATATCACTGACGGTTTATTGTAGAATGAATTGAACCATTAAAGAACTACGCCATTAATGCATGACGGAAAGTCTCAGAAATCAGGGTTATGCCACAGAACCAGAAAGTCTTGGATTTGGGTCAAAATCATGCAGAAAATTCTATTAAAACTTTTCGAGTAAACAATCATGTTTTCAAGTATGCGTGTCTTCAAAGTAAAAATATTTAAGTTATGTCCTCCCTTCTGTTCCGACCGTAAAGGACAATGAGCTAATTACAAGCAAGAGTATACTTACAATACAATATGCATAATTGGAATTACTTTAATTAAGAGCATCTTTTATTGAAGTGCAACACGTGGATCTGTATAAGCGTTGCCTGCTTACAGAATGTACATAGGATTAAATATCTGTAAACCAAAGAATGTATAGAATCAAAAAAAACCAAAATACATTCACATGTTACACAAGCATCACTGCAGATTATATTAATACCAGGGAACAAAGCAGATCCTTGGGTGTAGAATCCAGGAAGCAGAAATATAAGCCAAAACTAATAGGCTCTTCTTGAAGGTGCATATATTAGTACATTTGATCTAATTACTACTCAGGTACTACTACTCATAGGTATATCTATATTTGACGTTTCTCCCGAACATTACCTATGACGCTTTCCAGTATGTTCCGTGTCAAAGTCATGAATACTGAGAAACAATGTGTATGTACATAGGAGGTTGGGATAGCCAAGCTTTTAAGAATCGTCTCATTCCATATGCACCCGCGATGTTTTTCCTATGAACTGAAAACATGCTGACGACTGGTGACGGGGTCGGTAAGAAAGAGAGAGACAGATCGAACCTATTTTTAGCAGAACGGTCCACTTGGCACGGAAATTTGCACTCACAACACTCGCATCAGCCAGGATCGTACGTATTCAACCATGTTTGCAACTCCTGACTGACGTCCAACCAAAGGGTCGCAAATACAAGCTTCTCATCTGTATGTGCAAGTTACTAAAGCTAATCAAAATATTCACCTTGTTTTTTAGCTTGTTATATTATTATAGTTTGATGATGATAATTGTGCATTCCACTAAATTCTCTATATTTCCTTTGATTTATTATCTGTGTATTCTTCTATACAGTTAACAGATTTTAATAGGCAACAGCAAATGCTCCTTCAAGTTGTGAGCGAATAAAGTGTACGTTTAATGCAGGACTGATTTCGTGTATACAAATGTTGGGAGATTACTTGTAACCATTGCAAGGATCAACGAAAATTGTAATATTGTATTTGTATATAGAATTATGAGTAGTATACAGGTATATACTTAAAAATATAAGAGTAGCATAATAATCTTAATATATATTAGCAGTCTAATAATCCACGCAGCAAGTTAGTACTGCCTTGCAAAACTCTACCGTGTGGTCTTGCCATTGCCATTAGTGCGAATGGAAAATTCTTTAACGAGGCAAATGAACGTGACGAGGTTGCCGGTGCTGGAAAATGACAAGGTTTACTGGCACCGGTGTTGGGACGGAAATGGTTTCACGATATCCTCCTAACTACACCAATAGTATAATGTAAAATCAACTTGGAAGATAGCATATGTACTGTAGGGACGAACATGCAAAATTATTTATACGGTATTTGACGTACACATTCAAGGTTTGCATATGTCTTTACATCTTGACAAGTACAACAACGGCTGCTAGGAATATATTTATAAAATAGAAAATTTCCACCACTTGCCTCGCCGTAGATTTTTTTCAGCTAGACTTGACTTAACGTTATAGTGTCGTACATTGTACAAGCGATTGCTCATAGCATCTGATTGTAAAAGTATACATCCATCTCCTGCTTTGCATCCCTGAAAACTCTCTCGCAGCAGCGAGGGAGAGAGAGAGAGCGAAGAGAAAAGAGAGAATATTACTTTTATATACTTGCTTAATATTATGTAGCTGGGCTAAAAACTGAAAGTCATTCTGTGTTAACTGTGAAGACCGAAAATAAACTCTATTCGAGACATTTCCTGCAAAATATTCGCGAACTGGCAAACGTATTATAACTCGATACACTTTCATCCTCCACAAAGTGGAGATGTGAGAAAGAGAAGCACAAGCAGGAGTCATCGTCGCTTTCAACAAAACGGAGCGCTGCAGCTAGACTCACTTTAGACCCTCACTCTAGGACGGTGAGTACTGTTTTCAACTAAAAGCACATAGAAAAAACGAGTTAATTTTTAAACAACACTTGCTAACCTTTTCACCTATTTGTACCAAAATTCTAAATTCCAAACTTCAAACTATCCTATAAACATAATAACAAAAACACTGTTATTGAAGCTTCCTCAAGTTAATTTTTTGCCTGCTAAATACCTTTCAGTAGCTTTTTTCTGGTTTCCCACAACATTCCTTGGGAACAACCAGGTACATTTATGCACCTTCTATAACTTTATTATATTGTCTCAGTCTCTCGTGACTTGGTGAAAAGTTAAATAGGAGAGCTTCAAAGCCTACGCTTTTTCCCATATACTATCTTTACTACACTGTATTTCCTTGGTGCTAATACATATTTATATTTCCTACTTATATATTTAATTATTATATGTATATATAAATAGCACTGTAAATAACAAGACACAACTGTTTGCTATACTTCACGTTTACATCTTTTCTTGTCTAAACATTAGGGAATTGCAATCGTCCAAGATTTTCTTCAAGTGAGCAAAAAAGAAAAATAGCGAACAACGAAAAACTATAGGAAAACTGGTTTACCCCTTAGAAGATAATTCTGCGCCGTCCCATTCTTTTACATTTGGATACACACATTCCTTGTGTGTTCCACTTGACACTTGATCACCCGCCATCACCCTCTCAGTTTTCACCGAAACTCTGGACTCGAAAACGGGAGGTAAGTTAAAGTTATTTTCCTGCAACTTCAAAAGAAATTCTCATTTTCATCAGACTTCTTAGCCTAAGTAGACAGCAGGAGATTTGCCTTCATCAACGGTCACCTTTGATTCCTTCGGGGGATATTGTAGTCTACAGAGTAGACAAAACAGTCTCAAGTTATCTTTTGTTTTAGTCTCAAGTGAGTAGTTTCTCTACTGTTCACACAACTTTAGACTTGTTTATTCATTTTACTTCGGTTTCAGAGCGGAATCAGTTAAGCTCAATCTAACTTCAATCTTTTTAATCTTTTCAAAAATTCCGTTAATAAGTGCCTGGGTTTTCAAGTATAGTTGATAGTTAATTTTTAATCTGTAACTCAACCAGCTGGATTGATTCTTCCTGCGTTTGAATTTGTCTCCGTTTGATTTTTGGGTTTGAAAAAATATAGATTTGTAAGTTATTAATTTTTAATTATTGCACTAATCCCTATTGAATTTTCCAAAGGAAGTGATAGTTTGGGTATTGGAAAACATCGTAGTTCAAGCACTTACCTACTGTGTAGTTTATTCAAGAGAAGGTTTCTCTTCGTAAGTTTTTAAACTGGACCTTACGTACTATAATGGGTTTGTGTTGTGATATGTGTGAATATTCTTTTGGCATGCACGTATATGCAAAATATTACATAGTTTGCCTTGTAATATTTTATAAATAATTACTCATTTTTAGAAACTCGAGCATGGTCACACACAAAAATTACATGCCGTTTTCAATAGCTGATTTACGTATGTACAGTTTTCAATAGCTACTTTACATGCAGTTTTCAATGAATTATTTATGGTCTGATTACTTACATGCACGGTAGTTGCATTAAATGCTGCAGTTCTGACCTACATTCATACAAGCTTATTAATTTGAATAAACATTGGGAATTCGTTAGCTTATTGACGTATTGTCCTGAATTGAGTATCTGGTGTGATCAGATCAGTGAACGTGGTTTTGTGTATCAGCATTCATTCTATTGGTTTTTATAGTAATTTCCGAATGCATATTTGACAAGGAATTGTCATGTACCTATTACACTCTTGAATGTTACTGGTCTCTCTATATGCAGTTAAAAAAAGTATACCTGCTTGAGATTCGGAGGTGAAACTACTCAACTTTGCCGTAATAAATTTTCACAAGGAACAAGGGGCGTTTCGATAAGCCGCTAGGCTGTTTAGGGAAAATAAGAAAAAACAAGTACATATGTTTGTAAGTTGCAGCAGCCCTAGCCTCATCATGTGTGCCTTTCAGCCTTTTGGATATCATATCTGTCTGAAATCTGAATTTGTGAACAACATCTCTGTATATATTTCTATCTGCGCCTCGTAGTCATTGCCACGTCGAAAATGAAACTGCTGATATGAGCCAAGCCATAGGAGAGATTTTGGACTTGAAAGTAGGAAAATGTGAGACAACAGGGAAGGAAACCACCTATTAATAGCAGACGTGCATATGAATGTACACTCAGATTCTGAACTAATTCTTTAGTCTAAAGGAAATGAACCACCTCGAACTTTTCTCATGTAGGCAGATCAACCATTAGGAAAAACAGCAAAATTTTACTGGTTTTCACAAAGATTTGAATCTCTTAAATCCATTCATTTAAGAAAAATGTCAAGCATTAAAATGAAAGCAAAACCCTACTGCACTTTTCCATAACCTCTTCAGACCCGTGAAGCTTTTCAAGAAAGTAAGATCTTGGTCCTTGTTATTCCATTCTCATCCCTTTATATTTAGCTGAAGGTTTCAGAAGGAATTTGTAAGAGACGTTGCGTACTACTTGAAATCTCGGATCGGAGCAGCAATAAAGTCTTGTAGACGGAATCAACAAGTGTAATCTTGGTTCTTATAGGTTTCACACACACTGTTAAAGTGCATATAAATTTTTATGCCAGAATTTTTACATCATAAAAATGTCCTTCTAATTGAGAATGTGCCATTTAGTGGATACTCTCTTTATATCTACTGCAGTTTTGAAGTTTCTATCTACTGCTTTGGTATAGATACTGATACTTAGTTAAAAGTTTGAAATAGTTAGCTAATAGCTTATATCTGTATGTCGGATAAAGTCAGCTACTTAAGCCTTGTTGATGGAAGTTACATTAAAGTAAAAAGGATTTTTCCAGTTTGTTAACGACTTAAATAAACTCATTACCATCGCATCAATAAAAATCACTAGGCTTACGTCAGGCATATTTCTTAAAAAGTTGACTTCAAGTCAAGGTGAATATGGAATGCTCCATTTGAGCCCATTCTCAATGCATCTCAACGACCGTAACATTCAGGAAATGTTGCTTCAATAACTTACATACTCGATTCTCTTTTTGCTACATTACCATTTATTTCATGCTTGCTATGTGTCTTTCCATGTAAAAAAATACCGCGTTTACTTTTTGCTTGACTTAATAATGACTATTTAAATGCTTTTTAAACATTATGCTTTTAAAGTTACATTATAGTCTGTGTGTTTCGATTATACTTTACATAAAGTCAGCTGGTGACCATGAAGACAATTAGATATGTTAATGTCGAAAAGTAAAAATAATTATTGGGTTTCATAGCATATCAGGTGTTAATTAATCTACTATTTTACATGTGCTTGTTGAATGTTTTTTGTCAACGGACTGACCCGTCTAAGCTATCTTAACCGGTAGATAGTTTTATGTAATTGAGCTCTAGTATATGTAAATCGAGATAACAGAACATCTTTGATGATGTTTGCTGCCTCTCAACTAGATTTATTTTGATACAGAAATAGGACACTACCGTCTTCAGCGTGTGCTGTCCCAATTGGAGGACATGGCGACCCTGGCCTCTCCTCGGAGCCCCCTCTTTGCTCACGCTTTGAACAGGTATACACAGACACCAGTTGTTTGAATTCGGTGTTTATTTCCCGATTTTTCAACAAGATTATGCTCTATCAACTGGTGGGTTCAGGCCTACTTACTCATATAATAAACCTGGTTCTCTAATTTTATCGCAATTATTTTCCGCTGCAGCCCCGTAGAATATCTCCCAGTGACACGGTTTCCTACCACCGCCGAACGACTCGACCAAATTCATGAAGTAACTTTGGAAACGCAAAAAGAACGCGAGATTATTCAAAATCAGGTATGCTTTACTATATTTGCTGTATACCCAACACATATATTTATATAGATGCCGTGATTGGTGGTAGATTCCAACGAGAAACTTCCATGAGAATTTTAATGTAAACCACAAGTCAGAGTATTCAAGAGAATGGTAAAGAACAAGTTGTGAACTCATTTTTTTACAGCCATATAGAACAACTCAGTTGATTTTCCCCGGAGTAAAGCCCCGGCCCGACTTGGTCAACAATAAAATCAGTGGAACTGGCAGACCCACTGTTTACAGACCACTTGACGAAAGGGTACGATTAACTTTTCAACACTTCAAAAATAGCTTTAGTATACTGTAAACAAACGTTTTCAGCTGGCATAGACTCCTCCTAACACATCTGCAGCTTTGCGGAATTAGCATTTTCAATTTTCCTAGTGATAACTGAGATGCTCGTATCTTTTAACATACTAGTTATGTACTAGCAGTCGCCTCAAAGATCCATTTGGCGATGATTAGAATCAGCAAAATAGGATTTAAATATGTATTTTACTGTTTAATTCTCTGTTTTATGACTTTGAAAAGAGTGTGGTAGCTAGGTTGGATGAAAACCGTGCCGTTGTCAACAGACAGTTCAACTCACCGGGGCCGTTGTACTCACAACAAAATGTCAATGAAGCTGTTTATGTGCAAACTGGAGTTAACTTGTGAGTAATTTAGATCACATATTTAGATTACAACCTTTCGGCGACAGTCAGTCCACACTAATCAGATATATACTGACATATGATCTTTGATCCTATAGGGCTCCACCTGTGACTATTGCTCCACATGAATTTAATCCCTCAAAATCACCAACTTTCCAAGCTCTGATTGAGGAGGAACAGCCAGTCAAAATTCTTCCAGCACCCAATGTGCAGCGCAATCCTCCGCCTCAGAAATATGCTCATGCCACTGCTCCCAGCTCTCATGTAAGGGATTCGGTTATGCATTACCTGTTGTGTAGGGATGGGCATGGGTCCAAAATCTGTGTTCCTGTTCCTGATCAGGAACAGGTACAAGACAATGCAGGAACACATTTCGTGTACCTGTTCCTGATCAAAAATCTTACAGGTACATATTTCATGTTCCTGTACCTGTTCCTGAACGTAAAATGTTGTTCCTGTTCCTGAACAGTACCTGTTCCT
>JAQGAK010001853.1:0-25867 GCA_034696945.1 Lipothrix lubbocki
GCAAATCGTGTATATCTGGCGGTCAGTTTTTTGTGGAGCTGTACAATTCTTCCTTCTGTTGTACGTCTAACCTGGAAGATCTGTATGGCGAAGTTGTTGGAATTAACACGAATGAAATATTTTGCCGTAACGAGGAATTACCAAAGGAAATACTTATCAGTGACACTAGTGATTCGGAATTTTCTTACGCTCTGATTTATTATGCAGGTATAAATGTGCTGTTCAAAATGTTTAAATCGCACGGCTGACTTTATTGGCCTCAGTTGTATATTTTGACCGCAATTGTATAATTTGTCCACAGTCAAATATGTAAGCTTCAGTCAAATCATTAAATGGTTTAGATACGGGAATATTTTGTAGTTATATGTTTGTCTTGTATGTTAATTCAGATATTGCCGAATGCTCAAATGCAAGAATAAATAAAACGGCCGAAGACGCTGAACCAGACCAAAAAAACATGGAAAACTTTGGCTCCGAGAGAAACATAGAACAATTGGGCTCCGATTGTGACAACGCCAGTATTGTCGCCAATGTTGGGTCAACAGATGATTCAGAGACGTCCTGCATCTGCTTGCCCGATGTTTCCAGTGGCATTTAATTTGTCAGCGATAGTGTGGAGCCAGTTGGAGCAATCCGGGAGCCAATTGATATGGATGATCATTCCGAAGAGCCAGCAGAGGATGATGGCGTATGCACGATGACACTAATGGAATATAATTGGCAATGCGATTAAATGAAATCTCAGGAAAATTTGTACATTCTGAATATGTAATACGAGGGAACTCGTTAAGAACTAATATTGCTGATTGTGGTTATTAATGATTGTGTGTAATTTGTATGACAGTAACTATTACCTATTCTAATTCATATGCCTTTTTTAGCATTGCTCATGAATAAAGCAAGTTTTGTTCAAAACGGTGAGTTAAAACAGTACATTTTAATTTTTTTATTCATTCCGCACAAAGATAGGTGATTATATATGAAGTCCAAAGATTATAAAAAGATTACAAACATAGGCATTGCAGGTGACTGGAAAAAGAAATATCGAATATGAAATACTTGACTCTTAAAAGCAAACGATTTGGTATACGCTTAAACTGTGTGAACTCTTTCCTTTTGGTAATCATCGTATTTTCGAGTCTTCGCTGTTGAAAGCTCTCATAACTTGCCCAAAATAGAGAATATTACAAAAGGGACAATCACTACTTGAACAAGGAATTGTGCGAAAAAGAGCCATCACCACCGGCTTTTCTTTTTGACAAACTTAGTACAAAACAGCAGGAAATTATAAGAACGGTAAAATACAAACTAGAGTCGACTACAGAAATGTTTCTGTATGATCCAGTGAGAATTATTTGTTCGAGTTTTGCGGGATCTGGGAAAAGCACTGTCCTGGAATTTATTAGATACGAACTAGAAAAGAGAGAATGGAAGGACGAAAATTTTGACTACAGATACTTGTTCTTACTCCGGCTGTGTTGCAGCTGAAAATAATGCACAGACCATTCATTCTGCTTTTCAGTTCCCCAAAACAATGGAAAGAGCATTTATTTCGACGTGAGAGAGTGGCGACTCTCCTGTTTACCTGAAGGCGCGACGAGAAGCGCTTAGAAAGGTGAAAGTCGTCGCAATAGACGAGATTTATTTGTGCGGTCTTAAGTTGCTAAACGCAATTGATGTCTATTTGAGATCATTGGACACGCTATTTGCAAATGTAGCGTTTGTCAGCCGTAGAATTATACTGTTTGGAGATATACTGCAGGTAACACCCAAGTTTTTGTTAAAATATGTAGCTTATTTGAAATTAATGCACACGTACAATTAAGATGTATTTTTCCCTAAACTATTTGTTAGCATTTTCACTAATCATTACAAAATACTTGCAGCCTCTCCCAATCAGAGATTACCCAATTTTTTATCCCGCACATCAAAGGAGCAAGCATGAATGTCATCAAGTGTCGACAGCGTACCAAGAAATTGAGGTTGTCTTTCAGCTTGAAAAAGCTAACAGGCAACAAGGGGAAACAGCTGAGCAAGTTACGTTTCGGGAATTTCTGGAAAGGCTAAGATTTCTGAAAGGGACCGTCAAGGATGCAACATATGTACAATCAAAATAAAAGCCACCATTAAAAAAAGAGCAGGATGAATTTGCAGATCATCCACATATTTTCCCGTTTAATTTCATGGTTCGAAATCACAACAGGTAATTGTTGACATTTATGATGTACCTTCGATTTTTCATTGTCCTACCAATATAATTGATAAGGAAAGTCAGAGAAATATTTTTATTTGAACATCTAGAAAAACTCTTTGACGGTAATTTACCTACAGTAAAATATTGAGCATTCCTAATGTACCGCGGAATTTGGAAATCGCCATGGGATCGAAAGTTATGTTGTTACGAAATTTGGCAGTGACGATGTCTCTTAGTAACGGCTCCGTCGGACATGTGGTCGACATAATATTCGAAGAAGAGAATGCGGACGGTGAGCAAGTGAAATGTATTATAGTAGCGTTCGACAAATACAAGCGTGACCGCGTTGTAACAACGCCCAGGGGTTCCGGCATTTCCATTTTTAAATATATTGAAAAACGTTATTGCAGAGAGACAGAAAAGTATATAAAAAGAAATGTATTTTACCTGCAATTGGCGTATGCGAGTACCAAATTAAAATCTCAGGGATTTACATTTAAAAAAATTTCACTTCAATAAGGGCGTAATGAGTTGTAGAAATCCGTCGATTATATGACATTAAGCAGAGTTTCTTCTTAGAATGACGTCATGATTTTGGATGAGACTGTCGAAAATTCGCGTTTCACGAAACATGATGGAAAAATTTTGAAGGATCATAAAATGCAAGAGTTTGAAGCCAGTAGGCTGAGTGAAACTGCAAATAGAGTGTGAGGAATGTCGATTTATTACAATGTACATATTTGTTACAACGTTTTTACACATTTTACATAACATAATAATAATCAAATATAATATAACTGTCCTAAACTTTATTTAGCAATGTATTTGTCGAGACCAAAATATCCATGCTGGTTAGGATTATTTATATCGGGAAACACCCTTGATCTATTTACAATTCTTGAATATGTGTATTTGTTTAAACATTATAAATTTTACGTCCACCTAATTTAGTACTACATAAATTGAAATTAATTGTACAGTTATTTATTGCAGCTTGTCTATAATTCTCGTGCTAAACACTGTTTAACATTCCTGGATTAATAAAACTACTGTTTTTACATTTAATGCTATCGTAGGAAAGTGTGCTATATTCTTTGCATTTTAGCGTAATTAACTCCATACTATTTATGTTATCAATGCGCATTAGCCCGCTCACGGACTTGTTTTAATTGCACAAACTAGGAAATTGTGATGCACAACCGGATGAGAGCGTGGGATTCGTGAAAAGTCAAAGTATTTGCGGTTTTTAATTAATTGTTTCATAAATTCATCCTCGGAATAGCAAATGACGGACAGAAAAAAGCTATCTGTAGAGATCATAAAATGTTTGTAACCTTTAAAACATTTTTTAAGATTTTGATAGTAATTTTAATAGAGTACCAGGCGCGATAGCTTAAAAACTGCAAATCCTGCTAGAAAACATTTATTTATATAAACGGAAGGAGTGGCCAGTAGAGCTCTCTTTAGAGCTCAGGCGGGTATGAATAGCGAAAGTAATAGGATTTACTTTAGCCGCTGTGTCGTGTAAAGATGGATCTATTCAACCAAAGCTTTTAGCATAGATTTATAGGTAAGTCATGATTATGTTATATGACTATTCCAGTAATTTTTATTTTGTAGCAATTTAGCAATAAATTGAAATAAACAGTATTTCTTTACAATTATTTTAGGGAACCTGACTATATTCCAAAAGAACAATTAACTACAATCGCAGAAACTCACATTCAAGAACTGCTAAACGATGAAAATGCGAAGGTATGGAGTAATGAAGTTACAGATAATTGTTCCACTGATAATCTGGATGGACTGGAATTCGAGCCAGCTCTGTGGCAGAAAATTCACGTGGAAAGACCGCCACACTATGTTGATCTTGAAGATGCGGAAGAAAGCAGAATAAATCTCAAAGTTACATGGCATCCTTGGCCCCAACATCTCAGTAATATCTCATCTGTTTTACAAAATGAATTGTATGAGATAATGAAGTTAAGGTCTACCATGTCACACTATTTAAACCCACATTATTTCAACGGTACTGGTGATAATCAACGGAGTGTCATTTCCAGTTACTATAGAAACATGCAGAAATTTTTGCAATATTTCTACCAACAAGATCTGTTTCTGAATATTAATGTGATTTCTGAAAATCCTGAATATGATCAAGACTTGGAAGCGGCTGCGGTGAAATTTAATTTAGGAAACCTGGAATGTTTTAGCCAATATAACCGATATCTTTTATTTGATATAGATGAAGGTGATTTCTCTCAAATAGTTGTATTGCGGAATATGATTTTCGAAGAAATCAAGTCTGTTGTTTCTACCTTCGAAGAGCCTAAATTCAAATTTCTGACACGTGATTGGATTAAAACTATTAAAAATTTAATGGAAATCGAAGAAATGACTGTCAGTGAAGCTAATGTGCTGAAAAAAAAACGACTAATGAAGCTTTGTTAGATCAGCCACAAAAGATTATGGAAAGATCTGCAGAAAATCAATTTGTTAATATCCAAAATGTAATTAACGGATGTCCATTTTTTGTGGATTTACCTCGATCAAACTTCAAGAAATAAATGATCATCTTCGCAAGAATCATCCAGCGAATAGTATAATTACCTATTGTCTCCTGTGTTTAACAGATCACAAAAATGGAACTATAATGTGACGACTGTAAACTATGTTAAGCATGTGAAGGAAGCACACTACTCAGTTGGCAATGTACATTGTCCATACTGTCATAAATGGTTCAACAATAACGAGCAGAAACTTAGCCATCATCGAAGTCATAGAAGCTTTTGGTTTGACTTGACACTTAAGAATGTTGAATGAGTTCAAAGTGTAAGAATGCTTCTTTAAAATTGGTGTATAAAATTAGGAAGCAAGTTAAAATCATTAGAAGGTTTAAAAATAAATACAAGAACTAATACACTTCTTAGTTTATAATTGTATGTGAACCATAAATATTCATCCTGGTTATAAATGTAAATGCATGAAAAAATCTTGTGTTGGTTGTGCCAATTTATTATATTTATTTAATGTCATATTTATGTAATTGAGAATTTTCTAATCAAATATTATCATGTGAATACTAATATTTCAATTCAATATAGTACATAAATCTACAATAAATGGAAGATTTCTATTTAACTACAATTTCAACTGGTACAATGTTAGAACTACATAATTATTGAAAATTTTACTCTACATGATGTAGATGTTTAGTTATATTACTATATTTCATTTAATTTGAATGGATGCTTATTTCCTGTTAAAAGAAACATTTTAATTATTATTTTGTAATATTATTTCATATCAATCATCAACATTGTATTCTAAATAATGTAAATAGTTGAACAATGATTAGGTGATTTAAGATTGTCTTTTTTGATACAGATTTGTTGAAAAACTTAGATTTAAAATTCTATAAAATGTCTACTGTACTATATTTCACTACAATATAATAGCGTTAATTAAAAAAAATAATAATATTTAAATAATTTCAGAAAGTGTATTATTTGCTATACTAAAAATTTTAATTATTGTTTTGTAATGTCATTATTTTGAATTGTCATACAATTATTGTATTTTAAATATATAAAAATATGTCTCTTTTTTCATTTAGTGTATTGTTTGCATCACTATTCAGCTTGTTTTTTAGAATTTTAAATAATGGACTTATAGATTCTCGATTCTAAATTGTGATTTTATATTTGATTATGATTCGTTAAATTAAAAAATTTTGGCTCAGAAATAAATAAAAACTATTATGTTTATAGAAAAATTTATACGTTAGTTGTTTTGGTGTAACAGATATTACTTAAGTTATTATATTAAATAATAATTAATTCAGTATATGTATAATTGTAACAATTTACTGTCTTAACAGATATACATTCTATCATAATTTTTTACCGTATACAAGAAATAAAGAAATTTACAATTTTTATGGCGTACTTGCTAATTGAATGATAATAAAATCAACTCATATTATCAGTTATACGTATAAGCGTATAATACGTTAACGTATCGTTATGAGATAATATTATTCATTTTTTTGAATTTTCCAAGCTTTTTGAAATATTAGTTTACCAACGAATATTTTTTATATTTTGCATTTTTCAAAAAGAAAACGATATAAATTATAATAGCAAATTTAATTATATATTCATAATTTTCCTTAATTTTTTATAGAACCCATTGATATGATCAATAAAAATTAATTTAATTTTCTAACACTACAAGCCAAATTGCAGGCAATCATTTATTTCTTAGACACACTGGCTTTCTTTACCTGGAAACACTCCTGAATAAACTTTCGTAGCGGAGAGCTTTTCAACGATTTCTCAATTTTTCTGCTGTTACATTCACGGGAAATTAACGCATAAATATAGAATTCACACGACAGCCTGAGTGCTAATCTTGTTTGGTTCCTGTTTTTGATTTTCTCTCCAAGCATCAGCTGTCCTAATATAATAAAAATATTTATTAAACTTTCTAAAATATTCTATATATTAATAATAATTTAATTATTTAATTAATATTTTATTTATAATTTTTTTTAACTTTTTGACGTTGCTTTCTCCACAATCGGAGAATTGAAGAACCAGTCCTTCAAATCAGTAAGACTTCCCACTTGTTGGAGTACATACACTGCATCTGCATGCATTAGCCGGAGTGACTTCCTATGGAAAGCGCAAGCTGAATAAAAATATAGAATATACGTATACATTCCTGTTTATGTTCAGTACACGAAGGAGTATTAGTAAATATTGTAGTTACTACTTACATTCATTTAAAGGCAATGAATCTAGGGAACAAAGGAAAGTCGAGTTGGCTATCATAATCTCTATTGTAGCATTTGTTACATCTTTTTTCTTAATGGTTCTTGAAACATACATCTTTTTCTGAAGATATTTTGTCTTGTTGATTTTCCCAAAATAAATCGGAATGTTTCGGCTGTAATTTCCGTGCCTAATATGCAGTACGAGCGTCTTCGTTCTTGAACCTATGATATTATTATCTCTTCCAACTGTTGGAATAATCGTTTGCTGCATCTTGTCACCACCGTCCTTGCCTTCGGCAGTCGTATTATAAGCAACTAGGGTTGTCGTTGTATTCTTTTTTATGGGTTTTTTTGTATTTTTTGCTCCAGTTTTTTTTTCACTGTTTTTATTCTCCTCTACCTTTTTGGCTTGAAGTAAATGATCACTAAGCAACAAACCTAATTTTACTGTTGTTGTTTCTCCTGTATTTTTTGCCTTTGTCCAGAGAGTTGATTCTTCAGTTTTTTCAGTGAGCTCTTTATCTTGCAGTATGATGAAAGGAATACTCGTTTTATAATTCTGTAACTTTTCCTCTTCCTTTTTTTGGGATGTAATGTTGGCAAATGCTTCACGAATAGAAGTGAGTGAAGAATTTCTGACAATGAGCAGTGTGGGGGTGGAAAATGTTTCCATTGTCACTTCAACTGCAAATATTTTCTTTGAATCAAGATTAGGTGACAATTGTACAGTAGCTGCAATCTCCGTTGTAGACATTGTTCTTGCTTCTTCTACAGATTTGACTTTCTGTTTTAGAGCAATATCAGAATATCGCTCAGTGAATTTTCCCAGGAAATAACATTCTGACACTTTTGCTGCGTAGAAATTGAACGGGTCTGTTGCTTCCCAAGGCGTAAGACATGAATACTCTATGTTTATGGAAATGAGAAAGTTCTCCCCATTCCAAATACACTTCCTACAAAAATCAAATTCTGACATTTTATTAACAAACTTTCCACAGGCTGAAAGAGTTAAAAAGAGTAATATATTTAATACACGACCCATGGTTGCTGAAGTATAAAACACTACTGAAACTTTGTTGGTTATAATTTTCAAAGTTATCATAAATATGCTTACGCAATGTCTACATTTGAGATTTTTAAAATTATATCTGTCTCAAAGTTATGTATATATTATTTTAACGTCAGTATAAAATCATCGTCTTTCCAGTTGCAGCAACTACAAGAACGAATATTAAATTCCTTGTGAACGATGAGTTTTTTATAACATGAACCGCAAATAACATGGTCAAGAAAGTGCAAATACCTATAGGCTGTATACTGAATTAATGTAGTGCCCGGGATATATTGTGGCTCACACCCACAGCAAAAAAATTCTTCTGGGAACAAGCAATTAAGCAACCAATTAGAAGGATTAGTATATTCTTCTCTATTCTTGTGTTCCATTTTTACCAGTGTCAGCATATTATTACAAAAAATATAAATTCGATTTGTCTCGACACTGTATTTAATGTAGCCTCAGTATAAAGTCGTTCTCTATCCAGTCTGTGCAGCCACATGGACGAATATTCATGTCTTTGTTTGTGATCACTTTTGAATAACATACACAACAAATCGCATGCTCTAGATAGTATTTATATCTATAAGCTGTATACTCAATTGATACATCTACTATACAACTAGGTAAATATGGTTTGCACCCACAGCAGTATAAATCTCCTTGAAACAAACTGCTGACCTGCCAATTTGAAGGATTAGTATATCTGTCTATATATTCGTCTTCCATATTTAGCAGCGTTAGCAAATAATTATTGAGAAATATAATTCACTCAGTGGACGGATGTAGGCTGTCTCTGAACCAATTAATACAAGAACAGTCAGGAAATCTGATCTGCATAGCTTCGTCAAAACAAAGTTCACAGAAGGAATGAGATTTAATTATTTGATCCCAGAGCAAATACTGGTTATAACGTATTATAGTTCCTGGTTGAAAAATCCCGATTGCTTTACATAAGTTTTCAGAACAACATTTAATTTGACCATACTCTGCAAATGTCGTGTACCAATTTAAATTGTTTCTGTAATGTTGATTGAATAAACAACAGCGGTCTGAGCTAGACATTTATTTACATTCGCATCCTACAGCTTCGGGGGAAAAATCACCAGAAAGCAGATTTATAACTGCAAAGCAATGTAAACACAATGTATGTTGTCCGTTTAAAAAACTATAATAATCTATAGATCCGTCAATTGAATGACATGTATATGGGGTACATGTGGGTGTACAGCAAACAAAATCTAAAGCATTGCACTGCTTGTTTATATATAAATTTTTATTTTTATAATCTATCACGGTCAAAGTTTTTCTTATATGATGTTCAAGCAATAAGTCTAAATAACATTTAGTACAGAAATACCTGTCGTTGACTTTGTACAATAACACTTCACTTGTATGAGAGAGCCAAAACCGCCTGCAGCAATAGCAAGAGAGTTGTTGGGAGGAGGTAATACTTGTAACTGTTTCACTGTGTAATTCTGGCTGGTTCATTTTCAGGAATAAGGCATCCACAACCTAACGAGTTTGGATGCCTGGAAAATTCTGGATTAATTGGAATGTCATTGCAGTAACTGCAAATTTTATGGGATATCTGCCAAATGTAAATATAATATGTAAAACTATTATTTAATAATTTCTCCTCTTCAAAATTTTTCCTGCAAGCACAGCAATAAATACTATTTAAATTTGTCTCTTTTGGGACGTATAAATACAAAAGATCAAATCCTACGGCAAGGTATTTTCTTCGTAAATTAAATACCTGTTGAAAACTGAATGTGCATGTAAAGCAAAAAGTTTGATTGTCTATTTCTAGTGTATGCAAATTTTTGGCTGACGCTACCCAAGTTAATCCGCACCACGTACAAGTTATTTCTTTAATAGTGATAGGAGCTAGGTTTATAATTTGCTTAAACATGGTCTAGGACCTGCCATTGCTAAATCTAACTGCACCGAGATTTATTTTAACTGAGCTTTTATACTAGAAAAGTAGGACAAAGAGAAGTCAAGGGAAAATTTTTCCACTTATCATATGAATATAAATATTATAATGTGTATTAGTTTGATTAAAAGGCATGCATAAAAAATACGCGTGGAGATTTCTATATTTCAATTTATGCAAATTATTATTTAAAAATCATTTGAAAAAAATGCTCGTGTCGAATTAATTCCCTGATAAACAGTAAAGCTCTTTAACCTGTAAGAGAAAATGTTACTAAGAGATACACGTGCTCGAAAATTCTCTCAGTACTTTTCCAGGAGTTTAATCATATGTTGTATTAAGAATTTGTTTTATCCAAGTGGAATAATAAACTTGTCGGAACAAATTTAAATTCAGTTCAAAGAATCAGACAACATATAATTATGAGTCTTTCTTCGTATCAAATCCTGAGCTGTCAGAATTGTACTAAACAAGGAAAATTATTCACAGTTAATTTATTTCCTTACAGTAGGAATGAAAGCTCCTGTATTAAATTAACCGAGGTGAATAGTATTTTGGACACCTGGTCTATACGCATCATTAGTTCACCTTTAAAGTGCACCGAATCTCAAGATATAATAATTCTCGATGTGCCAGATCTAAGTTCCTGGGTAATAATTACATGTATAGCATTTTGGATCGTATTTCTTGTCAGTCTCTTTTTACTATGGATTGAACATGCTGATGCTGCTTGGAAGAAGAGAAAAATTAAATCACATGTCTTGGAAAATTTGAAACTTCAACATATATGAACGTGTATTAAAGATATATATGACAACAAAATGAACATTGTATATATGTAAAATAATTCCACGAGTTTTTTTGTATAATTATTTCAAAATTATTTATTCAAATAAATCATATTTTACAAATTATTATATTGTGTTTTTTTATTTTAATTATTCATCTGGAATTTTTATCAATTCTTCAGCATAAAATTTTCCGATGATTTCTTCATCCTTTGCTTCTGCATGAAGTTTGTACATGGTAACAATCCCTGGATTAATTTCCTTAATATAAAAAGGTTCCAATTTGAATTTTTGAGCTCTTCCTTTCCTGAAGATTTCCTTTTCTTTTAAAATATAAACTCTATCATTTAGCTCAAATTTAGGTTTTGCTTGTTTTTGAAATAGAAGGTTGCCATACAGATTCTGCCATACTTGATCAGCATTTTTCTCATTAATTTCTGATGGAAGGAATTTATGCGCTGGATGACGGGTATTATTTTTAGAATCCACGAGGTCTTGCAATATATGTAGATAACGTTTCGAGTTTGTAAATGTAATATATTTTTCGATCCTTCCCAACAAATTCTTCAGAGAATTTTCTGAAAAAACTGTCTTTGAATCACTCCAAGTATGATAAAGTCTCTTTACCCCTGACTCTGTCATAAACTTAGAAAACTCTTTTGATTTAAAGCTACCTTCCTGGTCAAGCCAAAGAAGCGGAGGAATTCGCTTTAGTCGTGCAAATATAGCTTTAAATCCACGAATAACCTCCGGAGCTGATCTGTTTTTAAGCAATTCTACATAAATCATTCGTGTAAATACGTCTTGAAGTAATAATATATAATGGAATCCCTTATTGAATCTTGCGTATTTAGTAACTATTCCAATATCACCTGTTATAATATGAAAAGGAGCGGGTGAAAGTACTTGTCGTCGCTTGAACTTATGTCGTACATGTTTGTGTAGAGCGTACGCTTTTAATTTATGTAATTCTCGAGAAACTTCTTTACGATCTTTGAATTTGGGATTTGAGAGAAAGAATAATTTTTGTCCTTGAAATGATCCGGCTTGTGACGGCTTGGACCAAAGTTGTTTGACATTATCGTTGCTCATTATGTCGAAATTACTTCTAATTTATTATTATTTCCAATTGCAAGAAGATCATCATATACACCAACATATACGAGAGTCACTGGATTAGGTAAAGCTGTTTTAAATTTTCCTTCTAACACAAGCCCGCTGTTATAATTTACGTTGATTGCATCTGCGTCAGTATCAATGATTGAAAACACAAAGAAATTATAACCGTTAGCCTCGTAAAGCCTTTTGGGCAATGGATCCACACAATGTGCAAAGGTCTGCCTATATGCTAAACCACTTTCTTTTTGCTCAAAATTTACATTTATAGTTTTTGAAAAAGTACTATTATTTTCAAAATTCAAATTAAGACTTTCAATATCGAAATGTTTAAAATTTAGTGGATTAGTTTTCATACTTCCAGCATTATCAGCTGTGGAGACGAATCCAATAATTAGCTTAGAAGGACAGCGCCCGCGACAAAGAACCAGGGAATTAATACTTTGCGATCCATTTGCGATTGAATGCATTTTTACCTCGTGCCTCTTGAAAGGTAGAATTAAAGGTCCGGATTTGAGCATTCTTTGATGTTCAGCTACAACTTGTGGGTTTATTAATTTCTTACAAACTAAAAACTGCATTTCAGTAATAATTAGCTTGTATTTTGGATCATCATCCCCGCTAAATAAAACATAAGCATTTGGTGATCTTGTAATTTTTAAATTAATGTCAATATGCCCTGGCAAAAAGTTGGGAGAAGTGAAAATATCAGATAATATTGGTGTAATTATTTCTACAGTTTTTGACTCTGCGAAGAGTTTTCTCCGTTCTTCCCAGCCAGTGTTTTGATTTGAAGCTAAACCCGGATTATCTTCATTGTAGAAAAGCATATTAGTTTTGTCAATTGAGCTCCAGTAGGATTCTGTTAGCAATTTCAAATAGGCTTCTTGAGGATAACATGACGATGAGTCGCATATGTTCTCCGTGCCCAAGTTTACACATAAATCATTAATAAGGGAAATGCCAGGACAATTAATGGTTGATACTTTAGCATTTGCTGCTATACTGGTGTCATCATCTTTGACAATTTTTGCTTTTATTGACAGTAAACAAGATTTCAAGTCGACATAGCTAGCATCAGCTACATAATTAAAAATAATGGGAGAAAGAATGTCATTTGAAATAGCATTTAAAGGTGAAACGCTTTGATAATTTGTATTAAGGACTGAAATGTCAGTCTCTGGCATACGATAAGTAAGGGCAGGTGAATACCCTGTCTTTGATCCTTGAACAACGGATGTGTTCATGTTTATTTACTTGTTTTCTTTTTTGTAGTAGTACTTTTCTTTCTTGGCTTTGTCGATCGTTTCTTCTTGGGTGATTTGGGTTTAGTGGTTGTTTTTCTTCGTTTTTTAACTACAGACGTGTCCTTTGCGGAAGCCGAAAATAAAGTAAGTTTATTTCTAGCCATATCAGTATTTACATACTTATCTGGGAGACAACTAAATTGTAGTGTTAACTCGGAGGGTTCATTTGTGACTGAAAGAGAATTTCCCTCACCATCTGTAAAAAACACATGAAGAATTTCCGGCACTGCTTCAGATGCAAGTCTAACAACAGTAGGTGAATTTATTCTGGACAAGTTTCCATCATCATTAATTTTAAATCTTGCCAACATAGAAACAAGCTTGCCTTTATATGCGCTTGGAGTGACTGCATCCATATTTACAATTAGCTCCTGTGGTAAATAATTTAAATCGATTCTCCTAGGAAAAATAAAAGTTTTATCTTCTCCACTAAAAACAAAGTCTTCTTGCGTCTTTAATAATTTTAAAACTGTAGGTGAAAATCGAATCTCTAATGTCTGGCTACTTGCCTTGGTCATTACAATTTCCCCCAGCGCATTAACAGAAAAAGAAAGGTCGTTGTGTAATTTATTATCCAACATACAAGTGTTTAAATGAGCAGCAAATTGCTGTTTTGTATATGTGTGCTGACCTAAACCAACACTTAAATCCACTTTAAAATGTTTAACAACATACACTTTTTCAAATGCAATTACATGGTCTGTAATTTCAGATTTAAAACGTTCTTTATTTGTATAATTATATCCAATTGTGGTGGTTCCAGGCGGAAAATGTGTTGTATCGAAACCCAGAATTTCACTCAGAAAATCTGGAAATGTGTACAAGTAATCAGAAAAATTTTTAAACTGCAATTTTGACTCACGTGTTTCATCATCTGTTTCAGAAATAATAAATAGTACTTTAGCTCTTTGCGTTCTAAAATAAATATTTGCTTCGTTCACAAAATTCTGAAGACTATCCGTGGACTTTGCTACAAGCATGCTTCCCTCCTCCGGCGAACCATATTTAACGTACATGTAGCCATGGCCATGAAGTAGATTATACAAATTGGTTTCCAATGTGGGTGCAAATTTCAAATTAGTTAATTCCACAAACAATGTTTCATGACATGCAGGTATAATTGGCAATTTATTCCAGAAATTTGTTGAAGTGTTATTAAATAAGTCTGTTGAACAATCACTGGACAAAACATAATTTACTACAGGTAACATTTTTAGTAGGTAACAAAAATTTTGTCAAACTTAACAATTAAACATTGGTAAATTATAACAATTTATTAGACTAATAATCAGCAGTTATCCATCCAGACTACGATTCCATAGTGATTAAAGTCGCTACGTTGCAGCTACATATTATTCTTCAGAGGAGCTTTGATAGTCCGAGTCACTGGAACAATCCCCAGGAAAGTATGTTCTCAATTGACAAGTACAATGTGTAGCAATGTCGTTGAAAGTGTTCAAATTCTCTTCGAAGCAATCGAAACACAAAAAATGCCGGGGGTCATGGCAATAAAAGTATACGGGTATTCTTCCAGGTTGTCTTTTTAAGTAACATTTTTCTGAATGACAGTAAATTCCGCCGGTCCCGTTGGTTCCGTAACCGATTTCCCCACGAATCCAATGAGATGGATTTTTATAAATTGCTTCGTTCATTCTCTGCGGTCGGTTGTCCATGTTCCTGTAATGTATCTGCTTCTTAGCTACTTCTTCAACTATGATTATTTTTCTTCATTTTTTCGAGCTTATAAGTCTCAAAAGATATCCATGGAAAACTTGTTTTGGACACCTGCTCGATTTCTAATTTTTTATTGACCTCATTATTTTCAGCTTTCTCTTTTACATTAAATTCAGTAAGATCTTTTTCTTCAAAGTATTTTTTATAATCATCTTCAGAAACTACACGATATACTGTGCTCATCTTTTTTAAATAGAGCACATTTCAGCTTCAAATAATTGATACACCATAAAATTAACCAGCAATTTCACAGCCGGAAGGTATTTTATAATTTTTTTCCTAGCTTGTTTTACAGAGGTCCAATCAAGTCTTCGGAGTCTTTCGAATAATTTTTTATTTTTTTTGTAACAAGCTGAAGCAGTGTGGAAATCGTAATTTTTGTAATTAATTATTAATTCAATTATTGTTGTAATTTCCTCATCTGTGGCTGAATTTATAGCCTGCAGTTGTTTTTTGGGGGTAAGCGAATTAAAACGGGACAGAAACTCAATATGCGTCTTAACGCGGTGGCTTTCCATAACTGTATGTTTATGCTTCCGTTTTTCTTCTTTTAATGTTTTCAGTTTCATGCAGTTGCTCATCAAAAATATCGTATATTTTGGTTGTGTTTAATGGAAATAAATTATTCCGCAACATAAAGTGTCTGGATGTCTGTGGGTGAAAATCACAGAACATATAACTATAAGCTGATGAAGTGGCATCTTCATATGCTTTTAAAAATCGAGAAGGATGTCTGGCATTTATCTGCATTCCTATGTTGAATGCTGTACGTTGATCTCTGTGCGATGCACAGAATATTGCATAAGTTAAATTTGTTGTTACAGGCCGGATTTTTGGATGAAAAAAGTTATGCAAAGTAAAAATAAGATTAAAGCCTTTATGATGTGCTAATCGCACAACTAAGCTATATAAAAATTCTATTTCTTCTTTTGAAAATGCAAACGAGTGATCGTCTATAAATATCAGTACACCAGGTTCATCGATATTTTGAATGTCAAAAATATTTTGAGTTAACACGACTTCTATATTTTCTTGTTGTATATCTTTATATATATCTTGATTATGCTTATAAACTATTACTACTTTTCTGAGTTCGTATGTTGGTGAATTTATAAGAAAATGTCTATTCAAAATAATTTTTTTAAATAGTGAACTTTTTCCTGAACAGCTCTTTCCATTAATTGCGAGAGTGAAAGGTGATTGTAGCAAAAAATTAATTTTATTGTTTTCCATAACAACGATTTTACATTACTGATACAATTTACTTACTTGCTAGGTATATAAATATTTACATTTATAATTTTATGGATCTTCACTTTCGCCGCTTCGCTGGTATTTTGTAGGTAACGTCATCATCAGACGGGAATAAAGTTTCTATATACAAAGTTTCAAGAATATGCAGGAGACTCTTTGTTTGTGAGAAGACGAGACTGAACGAAGGCCCGTACCAGGAAGTATGAGATGATACTCTTGGCCGTAAAAAGCAAATGAAATCTGTCTTTTTAGCTTTTTCCACTCTAATTTTGATTTTGTTGGACGGACTTGTAAAAACACAACTGCTGTTCCAAAATTTGTTACCGTCTTTTCTATTTAGATGTCCACCTTCACACTTCTGCAAATCCGGAATAAGAGTGTCTCTAGGCGTATTTCCTAGCTGTGAGAGAACTTTTCGTAAATATCGACAAATTGCAGGTACGTCAGATATTTCCGTAGATAACCTGCTATTAGGATAGCCAACTGAATTGATGTACATAAAATGAACATATGATTTATTATAATCACGCAAATAGGAGGTTCGTACTCTTAATTTTCCAATTTTTCTTGTATTTTCGCTGGAGAAAAAGTTCTCATTTTCTGGATCATCACTGGTCTCTACTGTTGTTTCTTGGCCTTCGAAATAACCCAAAATTAGATCTACAATTTCGCTTTCATATAATTCTGAAAGCATTTGTTTAGTTTTTTCGGAAATTTTTCCGTCCTGTTTAACTTCGTGATTAATTATAGTTACGATATCTTTTTGAACAGATTCCATGTTGTCACAATAATTTTATACTTTGCACACAGAACTGCAGCAAGCGAATGGCAGCGAATGCAATCACAATTTTGCTTATATACACCTTTGACAAATTACAGCTTTCTCTTTTTTCTAGAGTCAAACTAACATAACAAATTGAGTGCATCATTTTTGCAACAGACATAAGTTAGCCGGCGATTCGTAGACTTGTAAGATTGTATCAACATGCGTCGAAAACAAATTCTACCCAAACGTACAGCAAAAAAACAAAAAATTGAAAACCTAAATAAAAGAGTTAAATGTAAATATAAATCTTGTGCTAAAACTTTTAAAACTAATGAGAAAATGCAAGAGCATTTTGAGGCGAATCATCTGTGTGAAAATTGTAATTCCACATTCGCTAATATAAAATCTCACAAGTGTGATCAAAGCCTCGAGACGGGTAAAGAATTTAAATTTCAAGACATTGACCAAACTGATTTTAAATTAATTTCATCTGCTCACAGTAATTCACTTGCTGTTTTTAGAAATGTACCACCCACGAATTATGACGATATTGGTGATTTTTATGAAGCTTACGAAATGTCCATGATGAAGTTCTTTGACCAAATACTGGATATTTATAAGTGTTTCAAAGCATCCATTAAGCTTGAAGTAATATTCCGTGATGAAAAACTGCAAACTTCAGTTCTGGCTTGGATTGGACACGAGTTTTTTAGAATTACTGGCAAACATCAGATTGAAACATTTATCGTTACAAGTTGTAGCATTCTTATGGAGAATGCCTCACTTTTTACAAATAACAAAAGTGGGCTAATTTTAGAAATGATTGGCTCATGTGAAATTCAAATTGGACATTATAGTCCGATTACAGGGAAAAGTTCTCACTTCAAGTTACCAGAAGGTTTACGACGGAAAAAAGGATTAATAAACTTAAAAAATACAACAACTAATATGTGTTTTTACATGGCTGTTGTAGGTTCGATATACTACACTCAAGTTCTTAAAAATAAACAAAATCCATCAAACTACAATTTCTGGCTAAATCAACTAAAGATTAAATCAACATGTATTCCAATGCCAATTGAAGATGTCAGAGATTTTGAGGATTCAAATGAAATCTGTATTAATATATACAAATATCACCACAATAACAATGATATTACTCCATTGGAAATCAGTTCAAAACAATATTCGAAAACTGCTCATGTGCTTTTATTAGAGGTCGAAGATAATTATCATTACATCGGAATTTATTCATTATCCATGCTCTTTAAAAACAGAACACAAAAAAGTACAAGTTATTTTTGTTGTAACTGTCTTGCTAAATTTAAATCCGAAGACAAATTAAACAAACATAGGAAACAATGCTGCAAAGAATCAGATGTTCCACTTTCTTTTCCCAAAGAAAAATACATACGATTCAATAATTACTCATATCTTCTAGACATTGAAGCTTATATAGCTTATGATCTCGAGACTTTGCTTAGAAAAAGTTCCAATGACGATATATTAACAGAGCGTTACAGACAAAATTTACTACGTAGAGGAATATCTTCTGATGTTACTCCAGTATGTACATCAACAAGTTCAAACATTGAGTGCCGCTTGGACATTGTGAGCTTCTCAGCAGCTATTGTTTATCAGCAAAAAATCGTAAAATCAATTTTTTATGCCGGTGAAGACTGTGGAAGTAAATTAATAAACACTTTGTTATCGTACGCCTATCAGGTCAACAAAATATTAAAAGTGGTGAAGCCAGCAATTTTGCCTCCGATGGAAGAATTACAACAGATTTTGGATAATAAAATTTGCTGTATATGTGAGAAAGAAATATTACCGGATGAAAAACCAGTGCTACATCATATACATAGTACTGGCTCAGTAGTTGGATTAAGTCATAACATTCCGTGTAATATTTTAGCTCGCAAGAACACTATTGGTTTTGCTTTCTGTCACAACAGTCAAAATTTTGATCACATATTTTTATTAAACTCAATCCAGACACAAGACATTAAATCAATCCGAGTAATACCTAAAACACAAAGTACTTTCAGTAACATTATTATAAATAATGTCTTGAGTTTGCGTGATTCGTATAATCTAATTCCTGGATCATTAGAAAAACTTGTAGAAGGGATAAAAGGGAAAACAGCAACAATTCAAGATTTGAGAGTCAAATTTGCCCCAGTTGTTCAGATTTTTGGTGGGCTAGATGACAGCTTGTTAGTTTTATGTACATCTAAACTCAAATTTCCTTATTCATTCTTGGATTCATTTGAAAAATTGAAACCTCATGTGAAATTTCCTTCAAAGCAAGACTTTTTTAACGACCTTAAAAACGAAGAGTGCTCAGACACTGAATACAAGAGAGCGTTAGATATATGGAATGGATTCAAATGCCGGGACTTTAAATCCTATTTACGAATTTATAACCTACTTGATACGGCGCTTCTAATTTCTGTAATAAATGATTTTAATTCTAGTATGTACAAATCATTTAAAATATGTCCATTATGGTGTAATTCCTTAGCTAAATTTTCATATCACGCAGGATTAAAATCTATAAAAGAAAATATTGAATACATACCTACTTCAGAAATTTATAGTTTTTTTCGAAAAACAATAAGAGGTGGTTTATGTGGAATTTCTGTGCCTTGGATGAAAGCTAACAATAAATTAGTTTGTGGGGATGGGTTTGATCCTACCCAACCAGAGACGTACGTCATTTCAGTCGACGTTAATGGACTTTACTCATATAATTTATCCCTCCCTCTCCCAACAGGGGATTTTCGATTTTTAACAGAAGAAGAAGTTGATAACTTTGATTTGTTAACTCCGGAAAATATTGAGAAAAATTGGCAAAAAGATACATGGGACGGAAAAGGATACATTCTTGATGTTGATTTACGATGTGATGATCCTGAGGTTCAAGCAAGACTTTTACATCTTCCTATGTGTCCCTACAAAAAAATTGTTGATATTACAGAATTATCGTATATACAGCAGGACCTGACACGAAAAATTAAGGAAATTAAGCCTTCATCATTTAAAGTAGAAAAACTCGTTCAGGACTTCTATCCAAAATATTCCTATTGTACGTATATAAAGACTTTATTATTAGCTCTACGATTAGGCTGGAAATTAGTCAAAATAAACTCTATCCTTTCTTTTTCATTATCAAGTTATTTAGCTGATTTCATTGAGACGGTAAGTGAAAAAAGACGGAATTCAACAAATGATTTAGAAAATCAAATTTTTAAAACAATGGCTAACGCCTTCTACGGTTTTTGTGCAATGAATTCCCAAAATCATTTCAATGCTAAAATATGTTTAAGTCGCCAACAAGCTAAAAAAGAACTGGCAAAACCAAGCTTTAAAAATTTCCATATTGTTTCAAAGGATTTAAGTGTAATTGTAAACAACAAAACCCGTCATTCAATTACTTTACCACTTTATATAGCAAGTGTAGTGTTGGAAAGGTCAAAGTATGATATGTGCTTTTATTTTTATGAAGTTTTTCAAAAAAATTTAAAAAATGTTCGATTGGGGCAATATGATACAGATGGATTTTGTATATTATTTGAAAGCAACGATTTTGTTGGAGATTTGTCTAAAATTAGTAATCATTTAGACTTGTCCTTATTACCAGCCTCACACCCGTTGTATTCTTTAGAAAATCAAAAGAAGTTAGGTATCATGAAACTAGAGAATTATTTAATTAAAGAAGTCATTTCTCTAAAGCCTAAATGTTATTCCGTACTCTCAGTCGATGAAGATGGAAACGAGTATGAATCCATGAGGGCGAAAGGGGCGAATCGAGCATCCATGAAGCAGTTAAACCATGAAAAATACAGACGTGCACTGTTCAACAGTGAATCAAGCCACCTGGATATCAAAGCTTTTAAGCATATAAATGGACATATGTATTCAACTAAAAGCAGGAAATTGTGTCTGAACTCTCTAGATACGAAGAGATTTAAAGTATCGCATGAATTAACATTACCGTTCAATTACTACCTTATTAATGACCACTGCCGCGAAGAAAATTATCCAGAAGTAGAAGGGCCTGAGGGTAGAGATTTATCACAGGTGCGAGATTTTGTCTCAAGCTAGAAAGTTTCTAACCTGTAATTATGTAAATATTGTTAAACGTTGTTATAATTTAATTATGCTCCACATATTTTTTATTGTTTTATAGTTTAAGAATAATATGTAAAATGAATTTTGTGTACCTATAAGTATATTATAAAATTGATTAAAGGTGTACATACGTACACAGAGCATGCTCTTGTATATAAACGGAAGGGATTTTTAATTTTTCACCATTTGTCTTTTTTGACTTGTCGGAATGACAAGTCAGTATTCTCCTACACCCTGTCCTCATATTATACAACACACAGAAGCTTCCATCGACTTCTTGTACGTATTGTGCGGAAACTGTAATAAATTATCTATAGCTATTCATACGCAGGAAATTAAATTTTATATTTTCAACTACTATAAGTGTGAAATATTTTGTCTAACTTGTGGTAAACAAGTAGAAGTTATCGGCGGAAATCCTTCAAGGATAATAAGTATATTATCAACAAATCGGACATTTCCCATTAAGGATGTCATTGATTCGGTTTAAAAAAAGTAATCCTTTTGCGGTGCTTCCGACTAGAGGAACACCTGACTCTTGCGGGCTTGATATCTTTGCCCTTAAAGAAGAGTGCCTCCTTCCGCTTGAAATTAAAAAAATTCCCACTGGACTAACATGTGAAATACCATCTCAAATGTACGGTCGTATAGTTGAAAGGAGTAGCGCTGCATTACTAGGTCTTCATGTCATAGGTAACTATGTATAAATATCGCTTCTAATTTTAATATTTGATTTTTTATTTAAATTAGTAGTTGGATTGGGAGTTTATTCAACGTAAGTATTTATTACGTTTTAATTTGTAAATATAAATTGTTTATAATATTTCAGGCGGTATCATAGATTCTGACTACCGAAATGAAATCATGGTTATCATAATCAATTTGAATCAAATGCCTGTCCACGTGAAGGCTCAAGAGAGATTTGCTCAAATCATTTTTCAACAGTATGAAATTTTAACGCCAGCCTTCAGTGATGAAGAGCTCACAGTTACCACACGGCTGGGAGGATTGGGTTCAACTGGGAAGTTGTAAATATATTTTTTGAATCTCTGTGTAGTTATTACTTTATCTGTTAATAGTATATACTATACCTATGTAGTGTAGAGAACATAGACTGACATTTGTAATTAATATTTTAGTAGTTATATTGGTTTCGTTGTAGTTAATTATTGGATAATGGGTTATTTTGCATTCATTCTTGTATTTTCTTTTATAACTTTTGCCTTTACACGCTTATTGTAATATAGTAATAGCTTATATATTGGTATAGTATAACTATAGTATGTAGTTTATATTATATTACAGCTGCATGGTTGCTAGTTACCTGATTGGATGTATATATTTTAGAATATGTAGTTTGTTTTGCTTTTATTGTATTATTTGGCTTTTTATTCTTATTGTAGTACTGTTGTTGTAAATTATTAAATTTTGTTGTAGGTATTAGACGTAGTGTGTATAGTTTGCACTACCTGAGTTTGATCTAGTAATATATTTTTACTACTATGTAAATAATTTACTTTTAGTATTTGAAACTATCTATTATATTCGTAGATGTAATACTTTCTTTACTAAATTCTGTTTTACTGTTACTAAACTTTTGTGTTTGTCTAGTTATAATTCTTATAGCATCTTCTGTTTTCAATATTATTTTCGGGGTGCTATCACCCTCTTATTGCATTTACTGGCGCAAAGCTATTTTTATTTTGTTTTGTTCTAGTAATGGCAATTAGAGAGTGTTAGTTAAATTCTACTGTTGTTAGTTTAAATATCTAATTCATAGACGCTCAAACTACTTATGTCTATTTAACTATATAAGTAGTTGAGCCGTTTATAATTAGGTATTTAATTATTGCAACTTATAGTGTACATTACTACGAATGAGTGTTTACTATAATATAATTAATTTGTTAAAATTTAGATTGTTTTTATTTCTGCTAAAATTATAAAAAATCAAAACATTAGTTACACATGTAGTTAATGACATACGTGTAATGTTCTCTAAAATATTCATTTACTCTTTTAATTCATGATTAATTTGTTAACGTGTCAGACTATCGTGCTAAAATGTATTAATTATAATAATGTCAGTTATTTAAAAAGTAAATCTGTAATAGTTTATGGTTACAAGTTATTATGCAGCATGGTTTAAGTTTAATAGGAATAGGGTTAGTACAGGTTATTGATTCATAAACACGTGCTAACGCTATTCTGTTTAAATGAAACCAATATCTTCGATATTTAAAATAAAAACAAATTGTATTCAAGAATGTATTAAATTATTTCTATTCCTTAATATTTTCTCGATAATTATGCTTAAGTGTAGAATTTATATGCTTGACCATAATTAACGTGATGATGCTATGGCTATATACAACAAATAAAATTCAGTAAACAAAATAATTTGTTAACAATAACAAGAACACATTTGGATTTAATAAATTTTGAACCAAATAAATTAGATAATAATAATTATAAACAACAATTTTGAGACCAATAACAAACCAATTAATTTTTCTTCTTTTTGGCTTCCTCTTCATCCAATTTCTTCTTTTGTAGGCGAGTTAATAAAGAATTAACGATGTCAGGCTTCCTATAATTTTTTGTCACCCTAGGTTGGGTGGTAACTGGCTGAGAAGTACCAGCAACCGGTGGTTCAGGCTGTTGAATCTCCTGTGCTGGAGCAGGTTCCGCTTGAATAGGAGTGTGTACCGGTGGAAGAGGTAATTCATCACTCGAGCACGGAGACTCGATATCCAGAACCACATCAGTCTTCGTAGAGGACATTGATGACGGGGAGGAGGACGACGAACTAGAATTATGAACTGAAATTAAAAAAAACAAATGATCCTTAATGCATATTCTCATATACAAACAAATGCACCCAAATATTTAAATATTAATTTATTATTACAAATTAATTAAATAACTCACCACTAACTGGCGCGTGAGCAACAAAGCAGCTATGGTAGACTGGGCTTGTGTTGCTGGGCCTACCACCGATGACGGGACGTTCACTGGAAGGGCTTCGACGAGGGCCAACCACAAATTCCTCCAAGGAAGTGTCGGAGGCAAAACGGTAGAATCCAGATCGGTCTTGACGTGATCTCATTAAAATTTGCCATAATTTGGAGCAACCAAGGACTACAAGAAGAGCCAGAAACACAATGGCAATTGACCAGCCCAGCCAAAAAAGAACAGGAGAATACCCCGTATTTCCATCCTTTGGAGCGTCAGGATATTGATAATGACAACCTAAATAATAAAAAAAACCCAAAACGTAAAACTAACCTATTTCTATTTATTTTGTATTTAATTATTACAAACTATTATAATTTAAAAAAAATACCTTCATCGTCAAAGAATTGGAAGTATCGAGGCTTCCTGAACATTTTGGCATGTTGGACGCAATCCGTTGTGCCATCCAGAAATACACCAAAAGTGCAATTAACCTGCACACACTCCATGCAGGATTTAAGGGCTTGGCACAGCATGGTGGAAAAAATCAAGACTTGAACGCCACCTGTGGAAAATAAAAAAAATTATTTAAGCATATGCACTTTTAAAAATATTAAAATTAAAAAAAATAAAATTCAATAAAAATCAAAAATAAACATTTAAAAAAATAATTATTGAAAAAATAAATATTATTAAAAATTATTAAAATGTAGTTTTAAGAATTACCCAAAGAAGAAGAAAATCCTAATAGGAGCACCGGCGTGGCGGACGATAGTAAGTCCAACAGGAAATCCGCGAGAAACAACAGGATTTTTAGAAAAAAATCAGGAGCCTGGAATTAAAATAAATATAAAATATTTTAATTCACTTTTAAAATAAATAAAATTTAAAAAAACACCATATTTTTTAAAAAATACACTTTTTAAAATAAATTAAATTCAAAAATAAATTTAAAATAATATTAAAATAATTAATAATATATTTATTTATTAATTAAAAACACTAGTTTTTAATTATAATGTGTACTTAGGTACACAACACTTATATATAAATAAATAAATATAGTGGAGACACTTCACTAAAATATTTTTAAAATTTTATAAAATTTTATTAAATTAAAATAAACACTTAAAACTGCAGAAAAACTCACTTTCTGCACGAAGATTTCCCACAGCAGCAGCAACACACCGGCACGAACGACGAGGGAAGAAGAAATGGAGGAAAAAACGTGGTCCAGGTAAGAATAACAGGTAAGTAATTTTTCCCCATTTAATAGCATTAAGAAATTAGAAGATGAGCGAAGATGAAGATGAAAAGTGTGGTCATTGCGTTCGTAAAGTAAACGCGTTCGCAATGCATACGTATGAATATGTGCATGTGATAATGTGCATTAATGTTAACGTGTTGCTTTACCAGCGCTGCAGGTGGACGGTCCGGTTCTCACGCTGATGCGTGAAATTGTATATCCAAGCGTAGAGATATACACACCGGTGTGTATATCCTCACTTGGATATATATGCCGTCGTCCGCTTCTTCGTTTTCCCCATGTCTCTCTCTCTCTCTCTCTCATACACACAACACACATGTCTCTCTCTCTCTCTCTCTCATCACACACATGTACTTATACATGTGTGTTAAAAATGAATTTTTATTATTATTTTTATTTTTTAAATATTTATTATTATTATTACTACCCGGGCATCCTATTGGCTGGAAAAAAGGCGGGCATTATTTATTCATACCCGCCTGAGCTCTGTAGAGAGCTCTACTCTTATTGGACTCTAATGCCTTGTTTTATTTCCTCTGACTATTCTTTTCACCCAATTTTTCACTTTACTAACCGAGC
>JAQGAK010001854.1:0-25860 GCA_034696945.1 Lipothrix lubbocki
AAATGAATAAATTACAGCGGGATAGGGTGGGCCAAAAACGCGTTTTTCTTGGAACGTGGTACTTGAATGGCCCCTTACGTTTTATACATATGCAGGCATACATACATATAGAGGATGGGAACTCTCGCATGCTTTGCAAATAATACAAGAGCCGGGCTCTTTTCTACTCTGGGCTTCTCGCCTCTATAAAGTTTTTTCTTCTGTCCGTGTGCTCTTCATTCCCGCAGTATCTATAGTATACTATTATTATATAAACTTATTTTCCTTATATAGAAATATATTTTTACTAGAGCCCTCAATGTGAAGGCAAAGTTTTGGTGAAGTTCAAAACTTCCACAGAGTTTTACTCTCTTTACTCGATTTGAAAAGCGAGGGTAGTTTTGCTAGTTTTTGTTTGGGATGTCGAATTTGTTTCGACTGTTCAAAAATTATTTTCCTCGTAAGTTGTGTGCATCGACGATGCAAATTGATTGATTGGGATGGAGTTTTGCATCGGCGATGTGGGTTTGTGGTCTCAAATGGGGTTTTTCCATTGTCGGCGGGGATTTTGGAACTTGAAGTTGGATTTTGGGTCCAGGGCTGACATGCTTTATGATGTGAATTTGAATTTGGGTCGTCAGGTTAAGTTTGAATTTTGGATCGTCAGTTAAAATTTGAATTTTGGATCGTCAGGTTAAATTTGAATTTTGGATCGTCAGGTTAAATTTGAATTTTGAATCGTCAGGTTAAATTTGAATTTGGATCGTCGGGTTAAATTTGAATTTTGGATCGTCAGAATAAATTAGTAGTACAAAATTATTTTTTAAATTGGATTAGCATGAACAATGTAAAATTCCAAAAGCAAATTTTCCATCGGCAATTTAAATTCTTTCCGCTGTTTATTGCCTAAATAAATAATATTAATTCCATTTCACTCCCACAGTTTCAATTCCAACTCGCATAAATCCCCATAGAAAACATATAACCTTCTGTCCCCATATAAAACGCATATATATATGTGATGCGATTAAAAATAAAATCGAGACGAAATAAATATTTATGTGTTTTAAATTACCTCGACTCGATCCAAAAACTACAAATGTACATTAGTTTATCAGTTTATCACTATGAGCAGCAATTTTAATTGAATAATTCGGTCAGATATTTCCAGTGTGACTGATAAAAATACAAGGGAAGGGCCACGGCGTATGAGTTACATTGTATAATAGCCCTAAAGTAAGGAATTTATCTGCGAGGAGAATGAATGAACATGAGAGTAATTAAATGAGTATAAAAACAAGTGGAGTTATCGCTCGTAATTACCCGTCGTTAACTCCGTAAATGGGATTCATCAATGTGTGGCTCGCTGTAATTAGCTTTGCTTGGCCTCCCTGGCCTTCCTTATCAACCTTTCATACACTTGTATACGTACGTGAGTATGTATGTATATGTATGTATAGCCCGTGTGTATTTTATATTAACTATACTCGAGGAATTATATTACAGCTCGGCAGTCAATTAAACTTGAGTGCATTTCTGTAATCAATGGATCTTACCAATGGGAAGGGGAAATATTTTTTTTATATAAATATTTTTAAATATTTATTTTTAATTAACATTTAAATGCGTATTATTATTTTAACAGTGTGGATTTTCTTTTTGAAAGTCAATTTGTCGCGGAAAATCTAAGTAAATATGAATTGTAAATCTAGGAAAACGTTCCAGCTTGTAAAAATTGTAGTAATCGGCGTGGAAGTTGTCAAAAAAAATTCGGGTGAATAATTTTCCTACACTGTTGTAATACATATTACTCAACTAAACTTCACAAGGGCATAACTACAATAGAATAATTAAGTAAAAAAAAATTTTTCAATTAAAAAGATGAAAGAATAATTTTACAAATATTTTAATTGTCGGGGATATTGGGCGGACTAATGCAAAATATGCCAAAACTGTTTCAGTTACCAACTTTGGTTCATGCTGTACCATCCACATGTTCCGAGTGGCGTCAAAATTGTATAAATAATAATATATAAGAATAATAAAATATTTTAAAAAAATTTATGCCAATAAATATCACATAATAAAAGTATTTTTTATAGTATAAAAATAAAAAATACTGCTAATTCAATGTATGGAAGTTATTTTAGCAAGATTGTATATTTTATTATTGCGTATAGAATTTCTCGATTTGTGATCTTTCGAGCCAATAAGTTTATGCATTAGATTCCTTCCTCTGACGTGGTCTGCTGAGAATAAAAAAGGATCGGTGGTGTAGAAAATATTAGGCGGATACATATATGTATACGTATATGTGGATTTGTATTTACAGGGATTTCAGGGGATTCCTTTTGCTGGGATGAGAAAAAGGAACTTTTCGGGCATAAACATTGAATTTTCTGTACAAAGATAAGAAAAACGCAATTCTCAAAATGCATAATTCATTGACGGGCTCCACAAATAATCTGTATGGATTGCGGTGTCTGAGGCGAAACTAAATTTCAAAAAATCTCCAGCTATTTTTCGTTTCGTTGAGAAGAACTTATAACTGTAGGAATGATTATTTTTTCCGGGGATTCCCCATAGAATCCTTCAGCTTTTTGAGTTTCAAGATTTTCTATTGGGCTAATTTTGATATTTTTCATGAATCAAAGAAACGAGGTTGAATTTTTTTGATTTTTAATTAATACTTTAACGCCGTTTGTAATATTTGTAGAATGACGGAATGTATTCTGTGTATAGATGGTACTTTATTCTCCCCCAAAAACGGAGCAATTTAAAATAACGACGATTCATAATCAGATTTAAATAAAATATATAAAAATAAATTCGCAATTTGACCACGACGACCCGATCCGAAACAATATCAAAAAATACAAATAAAACTTTCATCGTCGCCTGATTTCGCATTAGAAAAAAAACTCCGCCGCTCACGAAATTCTCTTGGTGTATCCTACACGAAGAATTTTGCATCGCTGCACATTAAAATCAAATCGGTTATAAAGTTCTGAATTGTAGCAAACAAACAAAATTTATTAAATCTTCACCTACAAACTGTTTTGATATTTCTTGGCTTTAGCATAACCTGGCTGAGAGATTGTAACCCAAAGATAAATTTACTCAATACTAATTAGGCGCCAAGGTCGCGGAGAGAAAGTGCCAAAAACTGCATATGTTCATCCCTTGATTAGATCTGGTGGCTTTTATTTAAAACGGAATCTTCCCTGATAGAATTTATGTACAAAAACTAAAAGCATAAAAAAGTTTTTAAAAAAATTGGCGCAGCATGAATCAAAATATTGACAGCTTCAGTAGACATTATTATATTGGGAACGGCGGAGAAATGAGATGAGCTGGGTTTTATTTTGGTTTGTGGCAGCTTCTACGTCATGTGGGATGGGCTGTTGACTAGGATTCCTGCCAGGAAACGCATGAGTTGTTTACTATTTTTATGGCGGAATTATTGTTAGATTTGGGATTTATTTTCAACACAATTTGATTTATTTCAAATTGTTTTGAATTTTATTTATTTCATTTATTTAAAAAATTGATTCCTTATTTATTACTTTTTTTGTCCACATTGGCTGTAATTTATTTAAAATTTATTTAGCATTTATTTAAAATGTATTTGAAATTTATTTAAAATTTATTTGAAATTTATTTAAAATTTATTTAAAATTTATTTAAAATCTATTTGAAATTTAATTAAAATCTATTTGAAATTTAATTAAAATCTATTTGAAATTTAATTAAAATCTATTTGAAATTTAATTAAAATTCATTCAAAATTTATTCAAAATTTTTTAAAATTTATTTACATTGTTTTTTAAAATTTTTTAAAATTTATTTAATTTTTTTAAAAATTGTTTTCAAATTTATTTGAATTTTTTTTTAAATTTATGTAAAATTTATATTTTTACATTCAACACTTTAACGCCGTTTAACTTGTTTAGTTAACCCCTAGTGGTAATATGAAAAGATTTCAGGAATCAAAGGAAATAACAATGAAAAGGGAAAGTCGTTTGTTAGAGAAGCCTAAAATTATGTGGACCACAATTACCCTAAATTTCGTAAACAAAGTCCCTAAAGCAGGTAAAATCTTTTGGAGTAATTATTGTAATTGCAATTGCCTGGAATTGCAGCTGAAAGTAAAAGCGACTACAGTGCTGGAGATAGTAAAATAATAATTTTGCAAATTGCAAATGCTTGTTCAAGTGGTTTTCTCCGAAATTAATTCCTTGTTTATAAGTATAACTTTCTAACTATTGCACTTACATAATAGCCCCGTATGTATAAACCTGACTGTCCCAATGAAGTTTCTTCGTAGGAATTTCGACTATTATTATTACTATTATTTTCAAAGGGAAATTGCTCTTGCGGTTCAGCAATTTACTTCGCAGAGTTCCTACATATTTACCTCTTCCCTGATGTTCATTTAATTACTTTCGGTTTCGGAGGTGCGCTGTAGTTTGAATATTCCCCGGGCAGCATGGCAATTTTTATTTAGCGCTTGTGGGAATTCCCGCCTAATTTTGTTTTTAATTTGATTACTAATGTTTCTAGAATTTATTGAATTTCAGAATAATTAATTTTCAACTACACTAAATTAATTGCATGATTTAAAACAAAAATTACTTTATTTTTCTAATCGATTTTAAATTTGTCGCGTATTAAAAAGCGAATGGTTAGTTTTTCGAGAATTTAAAATTTATTTTAAAATTCAAGTCAGTTAAAATTAACAAAAATGGACCAAAAAATTTTAATTCTAATATTTCAAATTTTGAATTCTGACTTTTGTTTCATTTCGTAAAAATTGTTAGAAACATGAAAATAAATGCATCCGAATATTAAAAACTTTCGAAGACGATCATCTGAGAATAATACTACGACGTAAAAGGAAAATTGCTTCAATGGCGGAAAAATCGTACCGTAAAGACAGTAATTTATTACAACCCCTGACCTTTTCAACACTTCCACGCAGAGCATAAACTCCTGAATCCGTCAACCATCCTTGGCAAGCTTCACAAAAGAAGAATTCGCAGTGCAATTTTTTTTACTCCCGGGAAGAGCAAAAATTCCCGGGCAATTTGTCCTTCAAAGGTCTTATATGTATACCGTATTTTATTGGGTTTAGTGTAAGTACTTGTTTTTTTATAGTAATTTTTTTTAATTATTTTTGTTCCTTACGGAATTTTATAGAAAAAAAATATTTGTCCTTTATTTTTCAGAAATTACGATGACTTGCACGCCGGTTATTAAATATTACGGAACGGTCATGGGTAAAGATTTTTATTCTGTCATGTGCTTCAGTAAATAAATATAACAATTTTACAACGAAACTACTAACAAAATTATTAAATAATTTTAGAATATATTAATAAATATCCATAAAAACTAACTAATGGACAAGGCCACGCTGTGTGAATTTGCGAAGAAACGAAGAATGTCAAATTTAAAAAATATTTGTGTAGAAAATTCCCGCGGAAAACAAATGCATGAATTTAAATCGTACAATAAAATAAAACAATACAGAAGTTCCCGGATGTAAATACATAATAAAATCCATACAAACCGACTCGTTCAATGTATAAAATTTGTGTACATAAGCCCTGCAAGTGCGTCATCATCGTCATTCGTTAAATGCAACTGACCTAGATTCTTCTGCTGGGAACATGCAACTTTTTCATTATATGTACGTCAGAAACCATATGTATTTCCTATTGTGACTGCATTTCTGAGCTGCATGGAGGAAACAGCAAAAAAGCAAGCGAAATACTCGCTGTATACTGTCCATAGAGGGGTTTTATATGCCAACAACTATATTTGTAATATCTACACATTACATACATATGTACGTATGTATAAAAAGATAGTACAAAAAGATTTGTCGGTATGTACGTAAAATGTATTTAAATGGAGTGAAAATTGCCAATAGAAATACATGGGCTGAACAATTTCAACGTATAAATTTGTGAATATTCGTATGAGAAACCATTGGGAAAAATGGTGAAAGGCTGACGCCGTCTAGCGGAGTTTTTGGAAATTCCCGGCGTTGAAAGATTTAATTGGTAGTTTGTGTGCGGAAATAAAAGAGATGGAGCACTCACCCTTCTGAAGCAATGGAAGAGTTCCTGGACATGGATTTGGGCGACATGTCAAAGTCAGAGTCAGATCGATAGAGAAAAGACTCCCGTCTGGGCGGCTGTGCCTGGAGGATGAGTCCGGGAGATGGCGCCCCACCTCCCTCCAGCGGACTCCGACCCGCGGCTCCATTCTCCACATCGAAGCTGCAATAATTAAAAAAAAATGTTTGTAATTAATTTATAATGAATTTAATTTTTTTTTTCTAAATTTGACAATTTGCTTTTTGATTTAATATTTTTTATATATTAAATTGCAAAATTCATGGTTATCTTCTTATCGATATTTTTTTCTTCTTGTTATTTATTCGAAATTTTTAAAATGTTCAAATTAAAAATGTTACCAACTTTGTCGCCAAATAAAATTTATATAGACGTAACAAATCTTCTGTAGATCCAAAGGCAGCGATTACTCGAAGGTAAATTAGTATTTTATTCCAAATCAAATATCATTTTTTTAAATCAACTCTAAATCAAATTGTGTATTGAAATCATTTTTTGCTGAAAATAAATTTTCATTTCCCATTTCAAAATTTGGAATGAAAAACATTAAATTTCTGATATTGTAAAAATTTTATCTAAAAGTCAATTTAGAAAAATTCATAGAATTAACACATAAATCATAACGAGCTGTCAAAATTGAGTGCATGGTGAAGTTTAAAAACGGATTCAATTACGAATTTTTTGAATTTTTAATTTTTGGAATTTTAAAACCGTTTGATATTTTTAGATTTTTCCACACCTAAAGTTTCTAGATTGTCTTCATGTATAAAATTTAGAAATAATTTAGCAAATAAAATTAACTCTACAAAGCACAACTAAAAACCCCAAAGGAAAAAAAATAATTACAGCATTTATAAGCGTTCGCATTATTGGAAGAAGCGTGGAAGTGAAGGAATAGAACGACTATAACTATAGGAAAGCAACAGGAGCGAGGCTTTCAATTCAATTTCCGCCACTTCCGCTCACTTCTCCCACCTTTTACCTCCACACCACGCTTTCCGCTAATATTCCGAGCAATTTTTCCTTTTTTATTATTATCGCTCACACACACACACACACACACACAATAAGCTTTCTCCTCATTTATAAAAAGCTCTCTCACGTCATTTTCCAAAGGTGCCCCATTTTCTCACCTCACCGCTTCGGCCCATTTTTATTTATAAAAGTAACTATATTTCTCTTTTTCCGCTCCTCTAATGTACAACCTTTGACATTTACACAAACGAACAGAAAAAATGCTTTTTATTGTAACATTTTTCGTTGGTGAAAGTTCTTTTTCATAAAAAAATTATTATTACAAATAATTATTGGAACTGTCACAAAGAATCCAATGCTTTTGTTATAATTAGCAAAGTGTTTGTTCAATAATTTCTTTTTTTTGTTTTTCTAGACATGCAAACATTCATTCGAAACTAATTAGTTTCTGGTAATCGAATTATCAATTATTTTTTTCTCGGTTGGAGAAAATTGATTTTCCGTCATCCATTTTTATCGATTTTTCTTTGTTTAGGAGCCTCATTTTTTGAAGGGGAATTAAAATTATTCCGTTTGCTTTCTATGATTATTTATTGCGCGTTCAACAACTCTGCCTACTTCTGTCTGGAATATCTTCATAGTGGACTAAACATTGAAAAGTTACAACCGGCGTTGAAGCAGAAACAGAAAAACTGATAAAAAGTTAAAATATCCATTTCAAAATTTTAAAATTTATTTTAAATTCCTGTAAATTCCTAAATTAAAATAGACAATCAGAAAAATAAAAAAAATTAAAATTATTAAATTAAAATTAAAATTAAAAAATTACTGCAATAAAATTTTATTCATTAAACCGAAAAAAAACTTTTACGAATGGTAAAAGCAGTGACATGGAAATATGTAAAAAAAATTTTTTTTAAAGAAAACATTTGCCCTTGAAGTTCCAACCTATGAGCCTTAATCCTCGTCCTTTTCCTCCGACTCCCGCTGGAGCGTCGACTGGAGGAAGAAGAATAAATTTTGAGAGAGTTGGAAGGCTTGAGAGCGCATCCTTGAGTAGTGTTGCTCCCAATGTTGCTCGGAGCCATTGCACTTTTGGGTGACAAATTAGCCGAAGACATTGCTCCACCACTCTGCTGCAGATTCAAACTGGACTTTCTCCAAAGACGTAAACCTCTCCCACTGCCGCCGCCGCCGCCGCAAGAATCAGAAGCTGGAGGCTGGAGAGTGAGAGTTGGAGAAATTGAATTCCGGGGGTTCTTTGAAGATGATGGAACCGGATTTGAGTGATGAGAGGGATCGAAAGAATTTGATTTCCGCATAGAACTGAGCCAGTACGAAAGTACCATTAACAGTGTCAACATAATTTATTGTACTCCACCGCCATTTTTGCAGTTGGGGTTTCTCCCGGGAAAATCTGTCCTTTTTATGGATTTTTAGTTCGTCAATATTTTAAGTTTAGGATGTTTTTTTAAATGTCTCGTCAGTTCAAGATTTTTAAAAATGTTTAGAATTCAACGCCATTCATAGTAAATTTTGACTGCATCAGGCAATAAAAGATAGATGAAGATTCGTTTTATATACTAAACATTCATTGCAAGTTCAAAGTTCACTTTATTTTCCCTTGTCCAACCTTCAAAATTTAATAAAATTTTGCAAAACCACGGAAATTGAATAAATGTCATCTTTCCATGTCAGATTTCAGTTACGTGTGTTATAGAGAGTTTTTAAAAACCCGGTCGGTATATTGTTTTAAAATTTATGACCCAAATGTTTATAAAATTGTCGGAAATATTTTTTTATTTTAACTTTAACGCCATTCATAACATCTGCCCACGCATTCCTGTCGTTTCAAGTTAGCCTACTTGGATCAGTTAATGTAATATTGGTCTTGGACTAAACAATTCACCATGAACCATGAAACAAGTTGAAAGTAAAGAAAGAAAAATTCCCCGCACAGTCCTTCAATCTCCCATTCCCATCCCACATTTGTAGCTTGTAAATTGCAATATAATATGGATTTTCTATTTGTATGGGAAATCTATATTAGGTCAGGAAAGGAGAATAAATGTTGTGACGGCATAAGATTCTGGGGATTTCCAGCATCGGAGAAAATCTTTAAAAGCAAGTCCCTCTTTTTTCATCCTGATTGCGCCTTTCGTCCTGCTGTCGACACTTGCTGTGCCCAAATTCCCCTTGTCATCGTATATCCTTCCGTTGGAATCTAACGGCCCTGTCAGGCCTCGTTTCCGTGTCATTTCGCCGGGAAATTCCTCTTTATTTCCACAGCCTCCATATCATTCTCCGGCTCCTTTGTTTTAAATTCAGGTCGACAACATTACTTCTCTTCCTTTGAGATTCAACTTTGCTTTATTTGTTTTTCATCCAAAATTAGGACTTATTTGTTTTAATTTACAATGTAAAAAATATCTAATTTTTTTAAAATTTGTTTTAATTTTTTAAATGTCAATTTTACATAAAGCAAAGCAAATATTCGATTTTTTTTTAAATTTACGTTTAGAATCTTAAAAATATTTATTTTATGTTCGACGCCGTTTTTAATTTTGACAAGGTTGCTAATTAAACGGAGATACCAGATAATATCAGCAGTACGTTAAAATATAAAACTAAATAAGAATTAAGGCGAAGAATTTGAAATCGCCGCCGTTGCAATCAGATTACTTGCCTAAGAAAGTTGAGATATAAAACCCAATAGGTCGAATTTCAGCTCCTCTATTTCAAAATCTTCCCACGCATGCAAATCTTTTTCTGGAGCCTATTCACGTACAAAAAAGGCTTTAAGAATACACGGGCATGACCAGGGGAATTCTGGCAAATATAACACAAAGACCAAGACAAACCTTAAGTTAAGCCTTTGAAGCTCCTGAGGTTTCTGCAAACATCTGGCAAGGTTTGATTTTAATGCGATTGTCTTTCCTATGCTCCTTGCCTTTCTTTTATATTCTGCGCTTTCTATAACTTATTCTTTCCTCATCCCCCCAGACCTTCCTCCTGTGAAGTTTCTCTGCTTGTTGTCGAATAATAAATAAATATATAGTATTACGAGGAAAGGATATCTTTTTCTTCACTTTTCTCCTCATTTCACCCGGGTTTTAATTTAATTTACGAGTTTCTTTTCGGACTCTGAATTTTTTAAGATTTGTTTTGTGCTTTCTTATTTTCATTTTGAAATTCTTTAATGTTCCTGGCATTTTAAGACAAATTATTGAATTATTGAAGAAAAAAACTTGAGAATGCTAAAATTTTTACAAAATTACAATTTAAAAAGTGTATTGAAAATAAATCTGTGAATTAAAAATCATTAAAAAAATTAATAAAACAAAACAATTTTAAATCTAAAAATTGAACGAAAAAAGTTGCTTTAAAAAAATTTACGAAATATGAAATTGTGATGTAAAAATTAAGAAGCATCCACGCCGTTTAGTATTTTTGGCGCCATTGCTAATGTACACTAGTTAACTCTCAGTCTTCGCCTAAAATTCAAGAACGACTGGATTATAAACTAAATAAACAATATAATTTTTTAATTTCAAAATTGTAAAAAAAATTGAAGCATCTACAACTTTTATGGATCAAAAAAAATAATCTTAAAAAAATGTAATTTATGAAACCATTAAAATTTTGTCCAATTTACCAACGCGTTATAAATGACGACATGGCGCATTAACATGGATGCGAGTTCTCTTGTATTGGTTAAATTGTACATATGTAAGCACATGGTAATAACTCCGTTATAAAGCAAGTTTGTTCATTAAATTACGATTAATTTGCTTCTTGATGTTGTTCCTTTAATGCGCTTTCTCCCAAAAACTTTTCCCCTCGTTTTGTATGTTGTGTGTTTGTGTGTGCTTGGATGAGGACGGAAAAAAGTTTTTACAAAACTCCTTCCCATGGATTTTCTATATAACTTTTTACGTTGGGAATTAGCAAAAAATTGAAAATGTTTTCTTCCCCCACCATAGGGAAAATTATATTCTGAGCACGCTGTGAGTAAAAGACACACTTTTTAATAAAGAAAGTCAATGTAACATGGAGGAATTAACATGGAACTTTTACAACTTTCTCTCCAGAGACAAACTAAACCCTTGGCGTTGGTAAATTTGACAAATTTTAAGAATTTACGGGAAAAGTCTTCTGAGGACGAATATACGTTTTTGGACTAAAATTTCAGAATTTAGGAACGGGAAATAAATTTGGAACTACAGCAAAGAAAACAGTAAAGAATAATAAATGACGTAGGATTATTACTGAAACAGATACTACATTATGTACATATATATAAGTAAATTAATTCATCATGTTAGCAAATAATATTTGGAGCGCAATTTTTTTTATTAGCTTTTGAATTTTCGAGAGAAAAGTTTGTTTTTTGCTTTCAAATCAACCAACTTAATGAGAAGCTCGAGTAAATTTTGTCGGAAAACTGTCTAATTTTTTGAAAATTATTTTTTTTTGAAAATTATTTAATTTTTTTTTGAAAATTATTTTTTTTTTTGAAAATTATTTCCTTTTTTTGAAAATTATTCCCTTTTTTGATTTTTTTAAAAATTTATTTGTTTTTATTTAAAATTTAAAAAAATATATTTCTGAATATTTTTTTAAATTTTTTTCATTCAAAAAATTGAGAAATTTGTTTTGCTAATAACAAATTTATTTTTACAAATTTGTATTTTACAAATTTTTCAATGTGATATTTTTGATCTGACAAATAAATTTTTATAAAAAAAACTACATAAATTCTTACAAAAAATTTACGTTTTTCATTCAACCCATCAATTTCCCTACCATTCCCTGAAACTTCCCCCACCCAATTAATCTTTTTCAATTTATATTTTTTTCAAACTAAAATTTAGAATTCCAGTCACAAACGGAGAAAATGGTTTAAAAAGGTCCCCAAAGTCAAATATTTACAATTCAAACTCGGGCAATTCTCGTCAGACGAAAAGGTAAAAAAAATGGGATGTTAAAACGGCTAGAAAAAATTCTTTGATTCTCCCTTTTGCAAAGAAAGAGGGTCATTCGGTATAAATAAAATCCTGGTGTTTGTTCAAGTGAAGAGAGCGAAAGGGAGAGAGAGAGAGAAGAGAAATCTTTCTCCATATAAGAAAAGACGATGAGGAATGAAAAAAGGGAAAATATAGAAAAAGGAGCCTTGAAAGCTCTTTCCACTTGTACAAATGATGACTTTATCTCCGTAAGGTTTCCCATCTTACTTTTCTTCCTGCTTTTCCGATAAAAAAGAGGGAAAAAAACGCCAAAGATTGGAGTGAAAAAAGAGGAAAAATATCCTGACATATGGCCCCGGCTGCTGTGTCGCTCAATTATTTGTGGGATTACTTAACTCAGAGGAGCTCAACAACGCAAATTTTCTGGTTGTTTTTTGTATATATAAAAGTATTAGCGTTGTCATGGCAACGGGATTATTATTTTATTTTGTGGAGCATTAGATTTGTTTTGGGTTGAATTTTATTTTGGATCGCCAAATTAAATTTTGGATTATGTTGGACATTACTTCCATTTGTTTAACATTGCATGTACATACATGGAATTTTCCGTTTGTTTTCAAAACAATCCGCAGTGCAATGTATATGTACATATAGTATGTACATATATGTATATATATACATATATCCAGCATTGCACATATAGTTAACATGTAAAGTACGTAGAAGTGAATTGCGCCTCAATCTTTAATTTTGCAAATGGAAGAATAATGATTTTCGGGAAATTTCAAGGGGTTCCCGAGCTTGTAAATCCTCAAGTCTGCTCACCGCCCTCCCTCAAAAACAAATGGCCGTTTAATTAAAGGAACGGGCCAAGCGTGTGCTTTTGTGGGTTAATTAGGTGAAGCAGGAGGAGGACTGTGGTGAGGTGGAGGAACATGGGATGATGAGCAAAAACAACAAGGAGGAATTCCAGAGTGGAATTTCCCTTGCGGATAATTCAATTTCCGGGTGGTTTTGCAATTTTCCACGATGTAATTTACCACGATGTTACTTCGAAATTGTAATAATTAGAAAATTGTTTTTTTTATTTTTCACGTTTTTGCTTCAGGAGCTAGTAGATTTTTTAAACTATTTTTTTCTTCAATAAATTTTAAAATTTGTTTAATTAAGTAATTCTTCACTATTATTTTTAATTTTCGGTCCTTGTTATCCCGTTGTGGCCAAAATGATTTAATTTTGGTAATTTTGTAATTTACACAAAAAGATATTCACACGATTTGTAACTTTGATAGGAATTTACGTCCCAAAATTTATAATCGGCGTGGTAGTTAAACATATAATATCTGGAACACTTTTTCCTGCCGAAACTATTTCTGTTGATTTGTTACGGACACACAATAACAAGAACTAATATTAGAAAGAAAATTTTCATTTATCGAGTCACAAATTTCTGAATGTTCAACATATTGTGCTTGCGTATTCTAAATATTGTGAAGGTGATTTCATTGTTTAAATTTAAATGTCGTAATGTTTCTGACAAGATTTCACACTCCTAAATTTTTCCATTAAGACTTGTATCTCAGATTTGATGACATACTTATACAAATAAAACGGCGTTAAAGTTTTTCACTTTTGCAGCGATTACGAATAAAAGTCAAAGGGAGTACTAGCACAATTAAAAATGTATAGTCCTAAACAAATTTGTGTGTAATCAAATCACAGAGAGTAAATGACACCAAATAAATTTATTCGCACGCTTTTAAATTAAAATCCCGATAGACTTGCAACAAATCCGGTGTAACAAGTAAATCGGAGGACGCCGAAAGAGCAACTGAGCACTCGTCGAGGGAAAGTGCCGGGAAGGGAAAACGCATAAATATATATATAAGTGCAATCAAATAGTTGACAGTCAAGTAGTTGGCGTGAATGAGAATGTAAACACTTTTAGCTGATGGTGACAACCTCTCCTGACAGTTATCATGTTGTCTCCCGTCTCATCTGCTTATCCCAACAATATTCCCTTTATTATCCTTCCCTGTCTCGCAGTCAGTCAGTCAGTCTGAAAACCTTCAGCGTGAGTGTGTGTGTGTGTGAAAATACAGGAAAGAACTCCACCTCACAGTCAAATTCTATGATGACAGCCCCAATTGAAAAGAAGGGCACACAGAAGCAATAACTGCAGTCCACAAATCTAGGGCCCGCAATTTTAGTAGAGGTAGAGTCAATATTACTACTTGTGCTTAGAGCAAATACTGTCCGCGAAATTGCTACCAAAATGATGGTTATTTTCTATTGACGATCCCACCAAATGAATTGGCTTCTCAAATGAAAAAGTTTGAGTATAATGACAACTTTTCCTTCGAACTTTCACCAACTTTCTCTGAGCTTTCACCAACTTTCCCTCCAAGCTTTCACCAACTTTCACTTCAAACTTTCACCAGCTTTCACTTTGCAAAAATTTAATAGATTTTTTTAAATTTCAAATTTTACAAGTTTTTATAAATGAGTTTTTTAATAATATTTTCCTTCTTAAATGTCACTTCCAGTTTACACTTTCAGGCAATTTGATTAAATTGCTGTCAAAAATAAACATAAATAATTGAAAAAAATTGTAATACTTCAACGCCACTTATTAGTTTTATAGTCTCTGAGAAAAATCTACGTAGGTGATTATCAGAATTTGATAAATATCGTAGCAACGAAAAGCTCGCAAAACCAAATTAAAAATGCACCGTGTGCAAATTCAGTAAAACAGTTGAAAATCCGTGGCCAGAGCTTTACACAGAGAATATAAACTGTGGTTATATGTGATAAAAGCAAAAACCGCGAGTACAATGGGAGCGTCGTATCAGGTAGGAGAACAGTGGAGGAAGAAGGTTAGCTGGAGAGAGCCAACTTGTTGAAAATGAGGAGTAGAAGCTCATGGCTGGACCTGATATATCGGAGAGGGGATTTCTAGGTCTTTGGTGGAGAGTTGGAAAGAGAAAGCATGGGGAAAGACGTAAACGTAGGAGCAGGAGAAGAGAGAGAGAGAGTAGTGAAGGGGAAAGATAGATACATGATGAGTTGTGCGGCGGAGAGTGCAGCGGAATAAAACTTTGTATATACAATACATAGGTTTTTAATATATATAAATTATGTATGTACTCTCCTTTCCCTGCTACCTAAATATCTCTTTTTATATTTAAGGAATATAATTCCTTCCGCCTAAATTTATATATATTTATTGTGTATAAATTTTTATGTATATATCCGCATTTACGTATGTCACGTAAATACTTACGAGCATGATACTTATTAAAAACAGCATTAAAGCTCCATCCCAATGGCAGACGATACACCCAACTGTCGTCGGTTGCCGAGAGGAAAGTGAAAGTGAGTGCTGAAATCTAAAGGATTCTCTTCTTTAGAGTATTTATTTGCTCTAATCACAATAAGGAAATATAATATATCATATACTTTTAAAGAGGCGGGCTATGTTGTATAGAAATTTTATTATAGTCTCTAACCATAAGAGTATTATTACCTGGGATCCTATTTTCCCCAGCCCTGATATTGCTTGTAGCAATATCAGTAGCAATAGCCTTCTTATTACTTATTGCTTTACGTACGCCCTTGATTCCGATGTTGGTTTTGCGTTATTATCATTAAAGCTTTGCTACACAGCACTGTGCTTTCACTATTTTCTAATTGATTTTGCTTTATTTATTTATTCACCATGCAAGTTATGCAATATAATTGTGTAAAATATTTGTTTAAATCGGAGAATTTTGCTGCCGTTTATTATTTATTTTGCCGTTGTATACTTTAGGTAGGTTTACCAACAATTATATTGCAAGACTTCGTTGCCGTTTTAATTTTTGTCTCGCCGTATTAATTGGATTAAATTTAGTATTCATAGTGGTTAGAATCGTCAGATTATGAAATTTTAATTTTAGACTTTAGTGCCATTGGAAATTTATTGCAGATGGACGTATGTACTGAAAGTTGGTTAAGCTGGAAAATTATAAGACGAAAAGTGTGCAGGGCACAAATTAAAAGCTTATAACGCTTGTATATACACACACTATAAAAGTACGTATGTATATGCAATAGAAAAAGATAAAGCCTATCCGGTGATCCTCTTGACGTTCCAATGATCGCCAGAACACTTAACAAAGGCAGGAAAGGATCTCATATCTTTTAGTAGCTTTCACTCTCAGGCCAGCGTACCCTTCAGCCCACACTTGTACATACAATAAACGTATTTTTTTGCTGCTATTTTGCTCCTCTTGTCACTGCCAACAAGACTGCTGCCGCCGGTTGCCAAAATACACTAAGCTCTTAGGTATGTACATATATTATACACAGTCGCATATATGCTACCATACTTATAGCCCCGGCACTTAAAAATGCGTATGCAATATTAAATGCCCAATATGTACATACGTAAGTAACATACGTCAGGTACATACGTAAGGAACATACGTAAGGGGATTTTAGTATGGAGAGAGCTATTTTCGCCTCTGAAACTGACACTTGTTCCTGTTGACTGACTTCCTGGGAGGAATCTTTTGGGACTTCCTCCCTGCACTTTTTGAATTGCCGCTGAGACAGGTGGGAAGATAAGGTATGTCAATGTGTATTTGCCTGGGGATGTTACTGTCGCTGAGGGGGAGAATTTATTTTATTTTTTTTGTAAAAAAGGGAAAAGAAAAATTGCAAGGAAAAAGGGGAAAATCCTAATGTATGCAAGACTTGTTGTTGTGGGACGGAATGCAAGGAATGGAATTCTGACATCAAGTACTGTTTTGAAGATGTTTGGTGGTGAAATCAAGAGTGAAAGTAGACCTTTGATGGCGGAAATGCTTCTGGAGATGTGAAAATGTACACATGTGGATGTGTAGGAATTCGAGGAATTTTGATGTGGGAATTATTCTTCAAAGTAAAGAAAGGTAGAGGAATTTAGTCGGGCGAAAATTTTGTATCGGCGAAAAAATTTGCTCACTATGTTCAAAGTTTCCAAATCGTTTTCTAAATATTCTGGGTCTCGCTTTCGTTTCTGATGCAATTTTTTTCCGATGCATTACTCAAAATTCAATCGTGTAAGAAGGAAATCCATCATTTTCTTACTGTAAATATACAGCATTTCCGATGCAAATAAATAACATTGCCATTGTTATTCGCTCGCTTAACCTTGGTCGCTCTCCATGTAAATACGGTGCTTCCGATGCAAAAATGGGGTTTACGATGCGAAAATGGTTTTTTCGATGCAAAAATGGGGGTTTTGATGCAAAAATTGTTTTTATTGTATAAAAACTTTTTCCGATGCAAAAATGGGAGTTCCGATGCAAAAATTGTTTTTCTTGTATAAAAACTGTTTTTCCGATGCAGAATCGGTGTTTTCGAAGCAAAATGGTTTTTTAAATAAAAAATGGAGTTAATGTTGCAAGGAAACGCAGCTAAACTTTGACATATTTACATGGAAGAAAGGTATAAAAATCTAAATCTCAAGGTCTTCCAGAAAGATTCGCAACTTCTCACACAACAGAATCCTTCTGGCATAGCGGAGAATTTCCCAATCAGATTTGTTGCTGCTCGGAGAAAGAGAGAGAGCGAGAAGGACGAAGAGTCTCATTTCAATTCAGGATCGAGGTATAAAGGGCGAGAGTGAGTTGCATTATGCAAATCCCTTTGCTGTTGAGAAGCTTATACAGAAACTAATGCTGTGAGAAAACGAAGCAATTTCCATGATCCCATCGGACGAAGAATTTGCATCGGCCTAATATTATTCGAACATTCGATGCCGTTGCGGTGGTTGCGAGAGGAAATGGTGTTAAAATATGCACGTCTCTATTATTACACATGTCACATACTACTTTGTGTATGTATACCCCGATACATTTCCTAATAAAAATCCCAGAGATGACTGATTTACAAGTGAATGGGATGGGGAATCGATTGTGCCCCCGGGCCAACTTTTATTAGGTGTACTTATGTATATATGTAGGTTTATTGTGTGGAGACGTGTACTGATTCCCTTTCATCTTCTCTGATTTTCTCCTCTCTGTGCCTGCCTATGGGAATTATTTTCAAAAGGGAGGATATTTCTCGACAGTTTGATGTATACGCGGGAATTGGGGAGGAAATGAAGAATGTACAGAGAGGTGGGGGATTCTTGGAAAATCGTAACTTTGTTCTATTCGCGGTTTTACGGTTTCAATTTCCGCATCGGATTCTTTTGTTCCGAGTTTTGTGATTTTGGGACTCTATGATTAATTATATTTTTAGCATATATTTGGTATTTTTATTATATTTATTAATTTTCATATTTCGACGCCGTATGAAAGTTTTAACTTGTTTTCAATGGAAGTCAGATTCCCCTCAAAAATTGTTTTAAAAATTATAGAGCGTTCATGATATTAAGTAAACGTTCAGTAATAAAGATATTTTTCAAATTTTAATAATTATTTATATGTTTCATATTTTGTTATTTATGCTAACTAATTGGTAAGTATATTTACTATATTTATTATTTCCGAATATATTTGGTCATTTCAAATCCCCCAGCTTTTAATAATCTACTTAACTGTTTAAACCGCTTTTCTTCACGAAAATACTTTACAAACATTCTTTTGAAGTTCCGCGCCGTTCATTCTTAATAATTCAAGCAAAATGCTATAGTTGAATTCCCAAACGCTGCATTTGTACGTATAATGAGTTTGTGAAAATTGTAATAAAGCTGTTTTAGCTTTTCGCTTTCAGGCAATTCTATTATTATTATTTTATCCTGCAGCTGCAAAATATATTCTGCTAAGAATTCCTCAACGTACGAGGAACGTTGGTTTACAGCGGCATAAAAATAAATCCGGATTTATGATCCACAAGCTTTGTGCCAGAAGTATGCGAGGACGTAAAATACCTTGTACAAAATTTCATTTTAAAAGGAGACTCAGCAATTTCTTTACGGATTTTGTAACAAAAAATACAACAATAGCAAGTTTTAGAGCATAAAAATATTTTATGTTTGAAAATATTTACAATGGTTTTTGCTTTGCAAAGCAATTATAGTGAAAGTGTCCACAGTAGTTTTACATAAGAATAAATAATATTTGGGTTAATAATTTATAATAATATGTAATATTATATAGATATAATAAATTATAATATATAATATATATAATTTATAATAATAAATTCCCTCTGGTTACCAGCAATCCCTAATTTACAGATTATTTAAAAAACTAGCAATTTTGAAATTTCAAAATATTTAATAGAGCTAGTTCATGTTTTATGTTTTTTAAACATTTACAATTTAATTCTAAGTTTTGAATTGTTATCATTGTCGATTGTGCGCTGAAGATGAAGACAAGTTGTCTTCGAAAGCTCCGCAAAATAAAATCTGCTTTGCTTTATCCACGTAACCGTTAAAAATGAATACATTAATATTTGGGTTCCTTAATATGTGAAAAATACGGTTCCATTTTTTAAATTTGAAATTAAAAAGTAGTTTTAAAAGTTCTGATTAAAAATTTTAATATTGTTAAAATTGTACAAACAAATCAAAGGTTATCAATGTATAATAAATGAGTGCGTAAAATATTAATTTTTATTTAAAAAAATCAACCAATTTTAAAGATTTTGTTTAAAAAATTAAAATTAATAAAAAACGAAATTATTTGTTTAAGCTCAACGCCAAATAGAGGTATATAGAATATTATGCATGGAGTGAAAGTTTGCAAAATAGACCGAATGTACATTCAAAGGCACTTTGTTGAATAGAAGCGCATGCATAATGTATGACGGACGAGGAGCCTGAGTGCAGTACAAGCAATGTCAATTGAGCACACGTCATTCCTGCAGAATTCTACACTACTCCTTAAATGGATATTCCACACAGTGTACCAGAGTACAATATAAAGATATTAAGATAGGAGTAAAATGCCCATATGGCGGCGGAGAAAGTTCCATAGTGACATCATTACTCCCCCCATGCTTTTCTTATATACACGTACAATTTTAAATTGGCAACCTCACCAACGTCGTCGCTTCCATCACCGGACGGACGCCTTTCCCCCCAAAAATCCTAAGTTGCTCCATGGCACAAGTCTAAACGAATTTTTTTTATAAAATCCTTAAATCGGATTTACTATTATGGGGCCCGCCGTTCTATAATACGTACATGTAATGTAACAGTATTAATATCCTCCGTGATATACACAAATACATTAGGGAATTTTGGCAAAAAAATAAAAATTCTCCCAACCGGGACTTTGGATCAACTTCAAGGCTGGTGAAAAGTATCGACAAACTTTTTTCTACTTTGTACACATGTTTTTTTTACGGGAATATTTTTTTTTCAAAGAATTTACATGTTGGGGGACTCACGAGGATTCACAATGATTTTTTAATGTTAACAGTCGGTGATAGATTTACCGTTTCCCCAATACGACACCTTTTATGATCAAGGGGGATTCGAATTATTATAAACGGCGTTAAAGTCTAAATCTTTTGTTGAAACTAAATCAAATTAAGCATCAAAATTTAGAGAAACTCCAAGAATAATAGTTAAAAAAATTTTTTAATTGTTGAATTTAAAAAATATTATGCAAAATTAAAAATTGTTATACATTACGACAATAGAATTTTCCAATGACGAAACTTTAAAATAAAAAAAGAAAAATTTAAATCTCGCAATTTAAAAAATAATTTATGCCAAATTTTTATTATCAGTAATCCCACGGATGAAATAAAAGCTGAGAGATCATGATGGCATAAGCTTTTATTAAGAAAATCCCTACAAATAAAAACAAACAACTAAAGAAATTAACCTTAATTCAAAGCCCTCGCATGTTCCGCAACAATTTCCTTATATTAATAAATGATAATATAGGGAAAGTAATCAAAGTAAATATTTGTCGTCAAAAAAATTTGCCAAAAGAAAGTCTCGCGTGCCCCAAAAACAAGAAGAAGAAGGAAAAAGGAGTTGTTAACCTGGAAAAGGGGAGGGGATGCACTCTAATGAAAAACTTTTTTGCAATTTTTCCTTTTTCGTTTATACATATACACTAAATATAAATGAGAAGGAAAACAATAGATTATTACGGTCCAGCTCCTCGTGAATATTACATGACTCTTCTAATTTCCCGGAGTTTGTATGTCCTCTCCTTCCTAAATTCCTTTTCACATATATAAAGTCATTTTCTATTTAAATACTATATCGCCCTTTATTTAAACAATTCCTCGCGTCCCAGAAACAAAAGCAAATAACATTTTCCAGCTCTCTGGATTTAATGAAGCTACTTTCACTTTGGCATTTATACATGCAGGGAACGTCGGGAGAAATGCATCACGCGGATGGATTTCTTCCAGATTCATGCTCTTCTTCTTCTTCCCTTTCTTCTCCTCCGTCTTTTTCGTCTTCTTCTTATGTGCATGAGATTCATTAAATTCCCTTTCTGGATTTCCTTATTTAACCTTTGCTCTCTAAACGCTTTCTTCTTTAGTAATTAGATTTGCAATCATCAAATGTTTAACCGGAATTCTTGCCCTTGGAACGGGGTCAAATTTTCTGGGGTTATAAATAAATTTCAAAAAATCAATTTAAAAAAAAAAATTTAAAAAAAAGGTTTTTCAAAAAATAAATTTAAAAAAAATAAATTTAAAAAAAGGGTTTTTTAAAAAATCCATTTTTAAAAAATCAATTTTCAAAAAAATAATTAAAAAAAATCAATTTAAGGAAAATCAACTTTGAAAAAATCAATTTATTTTAATGCAGAATTCCTACCGTTGTTCCCTAAAAATATATTTATGATCCTGCCATATTTTCCAAGGGAAACTGCCAAATCTGACAGGTTAATCTCCACAGTTTAAGTCTCAGGTATTGTGAGCCTGACATGGTAAGCATTTCTAAGTGGTTTTTCTTCCAGCAGAAAGCTCCTGCCTCACGTAGAGTTAATCCTGCGGGGTAAAGCAGTTTAGTGAGAGTAAACTACTGCTGTAAATCTGGTGGTTTGTACTTTGTACATGTAACGTGAAAGCAAACAGAGTGAAATATAGATAAGCGTATGTGGAAAAAGCATGCTGAATGTATAAAGGCACATCCACATATCTTGTCTCTCTTCTGGCTAAATGTACGTTTAAGCTGGTTGTTGTACTAAGCGACCGAGTTTGTATTAAATCGTCTGCGTGTACTAGATTTTGTATTATCAACTTAAAATAGCTGGACCATGCTTGACGGGGCTATAATCTTTAGTGTTGTAGGGTATGGGCTGCATATGTAAAAGCTGCTCTGTGAAGGATGACGGTTAAGAGTATGTAAATGAGGGTGGATTTTAGTGCGTACGTTTTACTGTACATTACCCGGGTAGTATAATACCCGGGTATTTTAATGACTTGATTGTGCGTAGTTGCTCTGGCATGCTAACGACTTGGTGGACTTGTGTGATTAGACATCGTATCTGGAATTACATTGTAAAATACCCGGGTATCATATTACCCGGTGTGCTTTGATTGCAGGAAGCCATATTGTGTCATTTCAAATTATCTGTTTGTTAATTGTGCAAACAAAGCGTGTATTTCTCCTCTGTTTCTATCGTTACCCGGCTATACATGTTATGTGCAAAACAGGGAATCTTGGCGAATCTACCCGGGAAATAATTATGCATACAATGCTGGGTTAATACATTCCCATGTCTATTGCCATGAATGCATTTAAAAAGACGAGGTGAGATTACAAGAATCTTTTGTAGTATTCACCCGGGTTGTAGTTCTTGTACAGCTATTAAATTCTATGTAATACTTGCGCCGTGATATTTTTGAAATTCCCAGGTATTATGCACCCGGGTACATTTGTACCACATTGACTTCGTGCAAAACTTGCATAAAATTAGTTTAGATTATGCATACCGGGTGCAATTTTGCAGCATTTTTAGTTCACACTACAAAAAGTGGATATTATATACCCGATCGGTATACCCGGTAAAATATATTACCCGAGAACTGTACCTTCCCGTTTCAGTGATATGTATACGTACATTATCAATGCAGGGATAATAACTACCCAGATAGTAATGCGGTAATCTTCCACACTCATTGCGTAATGAATACGGCTATAATATAATACCCGCTAAGTAAAAAACCCGGGCGGGATCAAATCCCGAAAAAATGAAACCCTACATACATAATAATAACTACTCGTCAGCATGCAAAGTACAACAATGCTACTGGTTATTATACCTTGGTATTAAAAATCCGGGCAACATGATACCCGCAAAATAAAAAAGAGCCGGGTGTCATAATACCCAGAAAATAAGAAGACCAAACATAATAGGAACTGCTTCACAGTATATAAAGAACAATAATACGAGGCATCATAATACCCGGGTATTACAAAACCGGGTATCATGATACCCGGGTACCCAAATGCCCTGTAGTAAGTAGGTTCTAGTCATTCCACAGTCATTCCTACATTTTGTACAACCCAGAAACTCTACTAAACTATAGTTCCGACTAGACTACAGACGACTCCAGCTGGAAGAAGTCAAGGCGGACATACGGACAAAAGATGGAAGAGATAAGGTATAAAATGAAGGCCGGATCAATGAAAAGAGATTGCGGTCTTGCTTTTCACCAACCTCACTTACCTCCTCGTTTGTTGTTTTGTCGGAGTCCTGATTTTGCATATCAAACCCATTTTACATGAACATGCTTTAGCAATTTACAGAGCTATTTAGGATCTTCGTATGTCTATAAGATCCTCATTTATAATATAATACATGGAAAGGTTTGCTGTATGTATTTATACCTATATGTACACATTTCCACAGGGGAATGTAGTAATCCAGAGAAGAAAACTATTTTCTCCATATGGCTTCACTACTCTCCCTCCCGCCGCTTCCTTCCCCATAAGGATCACATTACGTAGTAGTATAGCTTATCCCTCAATTTATTTCTCCGAAGCCCCTCCACTTCCTCCGGGTTCTATTGGCATCATATGGAAAAACATGTCCGGAGTCAATTTAAATACCTTTCACGGAGTAATAAACCGAGTACACAAAACCCCCATACTACCTAGGTATAACTAAACAAATGGAGAAGACGATGATATGAAGGAATAGTATGTGTATATACCTGTATATGTATTTGGCAATTCTATTAAATTAACTCGCACAAGTTGACTTGATTTGTTTTTAGTCGCGGGGACACAATAGCACACGCTTGTCACGTAAATTAGCACGGTAATTGGCCTTAATGGACAGTAACTGGCCACTTCCAGGCTTTCAAGGGCCTTCCGGACCATTTTCTATTGGTTTTTGAAATTACGACTATACGGGGTTTTCCCAGATTTTACTATAACTTCTACTGGGATTTAATTTATTCCTGTAGTGGTTTTTGCTTTTCTAAAACGTCTTCATTTAGTTTTCCATTTAAATTTTACGGTCGCCATTTATTTTCCATTTCTATTGTATTACTTTTTAATTTTGCATTTAATTTGCGTTTCAAATTCTTCAGATTGAAATTTCCATATTGTTTTGCAATTTTAAATACAAATTACAACTTTTGTTCATTTACAAAGCATTGTAAATTTTCTGATATTAAAAAGCATTGTAGATTTACTACTGTTAAGTAGCATTGCAAGTTTTCTGCTATTAAAAAGCATTGCAAATTTGCTGCTATTTATAAGCATTCCAAATTTGTTGCTATTTAAAAGCATTGCAAATTTTCTGCTATTTAAAAGCATTGTAAATTTTCTGCTACTAAAAAGCATTGCAAATTTGCTGCTATTTATAAGCATGGCAAATTTTCTGCTATTAAAAAGCATTGCAAATTAGCTGCTACTAAAAAGCATTGCAAATTTGCTGCTATTTATAAGCATTGCAAATTTTCTGCTATTAAAAAGCATTGCAAATTTGCTGCTATTTATAAGCATTGCAAATTTTCTGCTATTAAAAAGCGTTGCAAATTTACTGCTATTTATAAGCATTGCAAATTTTTTGCTATTAAAAAGCATTGCAAATTTGTTGCTATTTAAAAGCATTGCAAATTTGCTGCTATTTAAAAGCATTGCAAGTTTTCTGCTATTTAAAAGCATTGCAAGTTTTCTGCTATTTAAAAGCATTGCAAATTTGCTACTATTTAAAAGCATTGCAAATTTGCTACTATTTAAAAGCATTGCAAATTTTCTGCTATTTAAAAGCATATGAAAGCATTTAAAATCGTAGCCATTAAAAATTTCGACATTCAACAAACCCCATAAAATTTAGTGTATTTAAACTGACTTGCCTTTTTTTGCACGTAAAAACAGCGAATCATTGAATCTATAATTACAAATTATGTTGCAAAGAACCTCACTAAATTACGGACCTAATTACAAAAAAATAGGAGCAAAATGAGCCTCTGAATTAATAACAAGGGAAGTTGGCGCTCCCAATTAAAAATAAATTACCCTCGACAAATCAATTTAATTACACATGGAAATTCTCAGACCGCCCCTTTGCAGAGCGTCTCATTGCGGAAATTACAGGGAAACCACGGTAGATCAGGAATTAATGAGTGTCTGCCCGGACTTTCGATCAGTGTCCTGAGGACGGCAGGAGAGGAAAAGCCCCCGTGCCTTAATTTCCATTTACTTTCTCTCTCTCTCCTTTCTCCTTTCCTATCCATTTCCCTCCACCGTTTTTATATTCCCCCGCCGCCACATCCCAAGAATGTTTTCCCCTTGCAATTCCTTCCTTTAACGTTTCACCTCATCGTCCCCGTGCCTACACATAAAACTACGTATGTACATGTGTACAATCATATGCATGTATATATTT
>JAQGAK010001855.1:0-25857 GCA_034696945.1 Lipothrix lubbocki
CAACTATCTTCAATTACCTCGGAAAAATAATTTATTTCTCCATACCCTGTCGTAGTTTCTTCATGTTATTACACTTTTTGGGTGTTGTAATTGCGTATGTTTATAATTTGACAATAAATCATTATTATTATATTATTATTATTGGTATACATAGAAATAATACATAGTACATACAATTAATTATCATAGCGTACCCATCAACTGACCGTGGTCAAACGTGGCTATGCAATTTGACTATAGTAACCCTAATTTGTATTGATTTCAATCCACTTACAATATGACATGGCTTATTTGTTTTCATTTCCAACTTAAATAATTTGATAAGATGCAATTAGTATTCCCACACTCCGTGAGTCATTTGACGTCGAAGGCAAGTGTAAATATAAATGATGAAATTGTATATTCAGAATAAATATAGACATAAAATTAGATATTTTTATTATCCCTCCCGTCTGCTTGTCTACTCAGCAGTAAAGTATAGTCAAATAGTCACTGTAACACATTTAGATATTGAATTGCAAAAACAACTTCCCCATTACAAATAATTAATTAGTTAAAGTAACTCTGAGCTTCAATAACTAAGAGCAAACATCTGCAGTTTTCATATATATTTTTACATCGTTTTAGGATTTTAAGAACTGATAACAGCACAAATGCGTCAATTTTCAATTTTGTTCGACACTTGTACGAATTTAAAAATTTTTTAAGTGTATTAATTGGTCGCCTTATATGAATTTCTCAGTAATATATTTAGATTTTATTGCTCACTACATGATATCTGTGTCTATTTCTTATCTTGAATCTAAACACCCCATGCGTAGAGTTTATGCGGTTCAAGATGTGGGAACCCATAAGTTATTTAACGATTAAGCGTGATTTAACACCATTGAAGCTACATTTGCTAATTCTAATGTATGTGCATGTGTTTCCACGTGTACACAGTTGCTGTAGGTTAGAAATTGTAATTTAACGCGATGCATTTTCTTAGTTTCCAACTCTTACTCCATAAAAGAGGAACAATACATTGGAAAATTTGTGGATCACAAAAACATCAATAATTGGTTCAGTGAGACAGAGGCCGAAACCCATAAGCATGCTGAGTGAGATTCTAATTGCTGATTAGAAATTCTCATTGTTGTCATTGTTCATTATTGGATGAAGCTGAAGTGAAGCCAGTATATAAGTAAATGTATATGCAAACATATGCAATGCAATATGTGGAATGTGGATATAAAGCCCTATACGAATTTAAGTTATAAATCGATACATTGCTTCAATATAAAAGAAAAATGTATGATTAGTTTACATTTAGAAATATGTATCTAGGTAGTTGATTTTATATTAGTGCAAGTGCCAATGCTCATTATTCATAATTTTAGGTCAGCATTAAAAGTTTTTAGAAAATGAATCAGAGGACCCGTGAAAACTGAACAATAACAACCTGTTGTCTTATGGACTCTTACGTGTCTGACGAACGCTTATCATTGCACTTAGCCACACAGTGGTTTGTTATGAATTCAGGCTTAAGACCCACTGTCAAACGTCATTTTAATCTTGTTGCTTTGACCTATTGCCTTATTACGAAATTATCGATCAACACGAACTCTTTAAGGACTTAAACATCATTGTTCCGAATAAGTTGCAATTCATAACTGTGGATTTATGAGCCTCGTATTATTCTTATGGAAGATTATTAAGATGTCCTTTACATTTCCCAACCCCTGTGTACTACGATGAAACATATAATATAATTACTTTGTACAGTGTTTAATGTATGTACTATACACCCAAGTCAGGTAAGCAATCATACAATTTCAACAATTTGTAATCTTTCATTTAATTGTGGATTGTCAAGTGTGTGAGTATCAACAATTGAGTTGTGTCGGTATGTGACTAATAACTTGTAATGAATTCTCATCCCTGTACAAGAACAAGCAAATAAAGTCTCATTTGCATTGTCGTGAGTTTAATCTGTAATGAGTTTTAATTCAAGTTCTCAATAATTACGTGTTCATCACATTTTCGACTACAAAATACGATTGTAAAAACCGGCTTTAAACAAGGGAAGTGTATTTTATTCGGTATTACAATCAAGTTTTGATGGGAACAATGGCAAATATTTACCAAAACTTCAATAATATTTTGCATTTAGTCTTGATATTGTTCAAGAGAAAGTATCATGCCACATGTACTGTCAATGTTATGCGTAGCGCGATTAAAAACTCATATGGCCTATTGAAATACTTGGATTTACAAGAAATAATTTCAAGCAAGGCGGCAGAGGAATAAAAAATTCTTGGAATATAATACACAACTACTAGTTGTATTCTTTTGTGTGGCTTAAACTCTGAAAAAAAGAGGAACATTTACCATGGAGGAATTATTTGTATTTATATTGCTAGCGCATGTTATTTCCAGCTTCCTATTCTCCTCCATGCTATTTCCACTTTTTACACCAAGACGGGAACCAAAAATAGCGAGAATGACTTCTCCCGTGTGGGTAATAAAGCTAAAATAAAAGTAGTGTAGTCTATGCTCCTAAATGGCAATTCTTTCATTTTACTCGTTTTATGCTCATTTTTGATAGCAAAAAACTTCTTGGAGTTTTGTGGAAAAATGTAAACATTGGGATGCTGCTGTTGATTCTCTGTATATTATATGGCACTATTGCACTTATTGCAGATATGCGAGGGAAAGAATAAAACTGTCGTAAAGTTGAGTCATACGTTTAATGTTGATATTGCTTGCAACAAGAGAATGGCTTTACCGGTGTTGAAGGGATTCGTTTGACGCTGCCCAAATAAAGTCTTATTACGTATGCTTTTACTCGATAAAAGTTAGTTACTTTAAAGAATTTAATAAAATGCGCATATTTGGAAAAACCTCATCGTTAGATGTTTATAGTACGGACAGTAATTAAAAGGGAAGGTATATGATTACAAATTTCTTGCTTCGGTCACAATGAATTTATTAATTTTGTCAAAGTTTATCTTTTCAAACCACAAAGCTGCATATTGCCGCAAAGTTCACTGACGAGATAATGACAATTAGTTTTCAACGCTATTTCTTAGGTTAACAAACCACAATAGTAATAATCTTCAAGGTACAAGAGTTAGCATATTGTGATTCTAATATGCAGTATCGTAAAACTTACAAGTGTCCTGCAATAAATATTGCGGTAATTATAATTGTTTTTGCAAGTATTAAAACATTTTATAACCCTTTTAAAAGTGCTCTAAAACACAAATGCACGGCTATAGTGCTTGTAATAATGCCACAACGCACATGTGTTTTGACGGCTTCATTCTCTTTTCCATTCCTAGAAGTATCCACATCCTCACATTTTGTATCACCTTCGCCGCCTGCAATACTTCTTTGATTGAATTTAATTACAGGCTGGCAAAAACGTATGTTCATTGTACATGAAACATGGGCTCACCTCGTCCTTTTTCCCCTTTTCTTCTCTTCATAAGTTACATGCTCTCCACCTCCATTTCAATTTTCGCCGGATTTTTATTGCTTCAACAAGTACAAAAAAAATCCGCATAATGTGCATGATGTATTGAAGATCTGTGAATCTTTGAACTCCCTCCGATATAGTCAGAAACTTTACACAGGTGTACATACAGATGTGTAGCCTGTGGGTAACTTCTATGTAGTGCTATATGTGCAATACTGAAAAGTTACTATAATTAAAGCGAAGACATGAAAATTGTATTTGGGGGCTTGAAAGGCTTTTACTGTCAATTTTACGAGACTGTGCTATTTAGTTTAAGACTGCATATATCTATATAAGACAAGCGAGTCTGCCGGCTTTTCAGCTGCCCAGGGTACCTGCAGCACTTATTCTTGACACGGCGCTCGATACTCAAAGGATGAACAAGCATAAACCTTTGGCTGATAGACAAAGAGTCTTAGCCTTGATACGTCCGAATCCAATTTGTTGCTATTGTCACTCTTAATTCTCCTGTATGTCCGATTTACATAAAGTGACATATATCTCTTTAATAATATATGGCTTTATATGCAATGTATCAACTCATTTCAAAAGCCCACTAAACGTCGTTGATGTGATAATAACATCCCATTTTCCTAATTCTAATAATTTGCGAAATAGTTTTTAGCCCTTAATTGTTACTCCGAGAGTCAAACGTTGCATGTTAACTGCATTTTTTATTGCTTTAATTCAATTAGTAATGGCTACACCATTAAGGTTTTACTATATCAAATAAACTTTACTACACTAAATATGCTCTTGATATGGTATCACCACAATGTGTTGCAATCTCTATTTTAAGCTCCCACAGATTTTAATTGATCATTCAGAAGATAAATGACATCTGAAAGGAATTTGTCCAGATGAATGGTACCAACAATGTTAATATAACATCTATCCATTTTATGTGCATATTTGTATGAAGAATTGCATATTACATCCTTATTATTGCACTCAGACGATACGAGATGACAGCTGGAAGCTTAGCAGAAATGTTCTGCAGACACATTAGCACTTTTTGCACAATTTTCAAATGCTTTCTATGAACGAAAAGACTTGCACAATAGAAGGAGTACATGTCCAGAATTAATGAAAGCTATGAAAAGTGATTTTTGAGGCTTTACAACAAAAACCTTTAAGAACTTTACTGGTTTTTCAAGAAATTATCATAATATTCTACATCTTATTCCTCACCCTCTTCTCCCGCTCTCTCTCTCTGGAGGTGAGACTTGAAGGGCATGAGAAGCATAGTAAAGCATGGTACTGCACATACACACTATACTTATAATGTAGATAATAATGTAAATGAATAGGACGGGCTTTTATGTAAACTCTTATGTATACATGGGCTGTCTGCCTTATTGTTCGACAACGATAAGGTGGACTTCCTCGAGTGCTACCGCTGATAAAATTGACACCGAAGAATTAATGATGGCGACGTGGAATCAACAGTTTGTTGCGTCTGTATTCTTTCCCATTCTGTTAGCACATTGTTGGTCATTATCAGGTACCGGTCGGGTTCTACTATCCGCTACCGGTTCCTATGTGGAATGGAGTGAAGAATATTTACTTCTATAGCTTAAGGTCATCCTCGTTGCTGTTCGTTGTTGTATACATAGCTCAGCATTTGTTCCAAAGATGAGGAGGATCTTTGTTGCCACACCACAAGCTAGCACACATGTACATATTGCTGTGTTAAAGATGAAAGCTGAAGAGGTACTCCGTAGCTTCTTTCGTTATATACGGCAATACCAATCTATGTACAATAAACAAAGGTTTTTGCAATCTTCCAGCATACCGCGTGGTCATAAGCAATTACCCGTAAATTATGTGGATGCTATCCTGTATTGTATACATAATAAACTCTGATGTATTGCTGTTAATTTTAATTTCAGCAAGTATCCGGCAAAAGTTGAATAAACTTATTTACTACTACCTTTATATGGAAGTGTGGTGAGGAAGTTCCATACAAGGCGTTGGTTGTTTATCCAAAAGTAAACAACGAGATGGCTTTAATTGGTTAAGTGGGATAGATTTCCAACGCATTAACGCCATACATTGAGTACAAACAACTGCTAGATACGGAAGAAGTTTCCGGAGTACTAGTCCAACAGGTAGCCAGGCATACCATGGCGGACAGTGATGAATAATATTGTGGTTGTGTAATTTTTTACATCCGAATATTAAAGATGGCTTGAATTTGTTGTAGATTTTTTATGCAAATCCATGTTTTCCTACAGTACATCGAACATAAATAATAAATATGCATGAACTAAATCATCACATTTCAATAGCTTTTGCTAAAATGTCGAACGTAATGGAGTGTTAATTAGTGCAAATTCTGTTCATGGCCATATTTAGTATGGTGATCCTTTGAAACTGTCACTTATTTGTATTTTTAGAGTGGGACTATAATGCGAACAGGTTGTTAAAATGTTTTCAATGGGTTGTTAATACAACTGGTATTGTATATAGATACACCAAATGGATATACTATGTACTCACCATATACTCTTCCTTGGTCGACTTCATTCCGACGACTATTACAACCGTGCAGAGTTAATGGTAACAATTGCGAAATGAACTCTGATCTAATTGTGCACACGCTTGAATGGAGTTAACAAGTACAACATTTATCATCCTATCTAACGTTGGATGACGGTGTGAAAATTCACGCTGTAAACAGTAACACTGGCGGGTAGTATAAGTACATGCATTAATAAGTATATGCGGTAATATGCACAAGAGTATCGCAAACGTCAAGAGTAGACATTACAAAGCAATCGCCAGCATAAACTTTTACCTCTACGCATTTGCAATTTATGCAACCTTGGTTTTGGACTGCCACTAACCTCTTCCATATACATATAAGGGAAAGTATATATCACTTATGTATTTACAACTAGGTTTAAGCATTCATTATATTGTGGATTCGAATATATTAATATATGCAAAAACGCATGCGAAATGTTTGCCTGTCATGTTTTCATATGCTAAAAGTCATGTATGTACATTGGTATACATCAGTGGAAAAGCGACGTGTATAGTCCACACTATATCTACCACAGACCTTTTCCGTATGCTCATGTCACCGTCATTGTAGTTGTTGTTTTTGTGTGAGTTGAAACGGGAATGTTTCAAGAATGCTTCCTCTAATAAATTCATGGACGAGTGTCAAAAGTTTTAGCAATTAAGCCAGGAGGAAAGAGTAAATTTGTTACAAAGTTTCATGATTTTTTTAAACTATTTCCTTCGTTAATACAGATTTATATTACGCACATTTTTCTTGCCATGCAAATATTCTAAAATATTATATACTGAAGATTTTACGATACTAACAGCATATTAAGACTTTTGTAATGAGATATCTTATTGTATTCCTACTTATTGTATGCATTCAATACCCTGATGCACAGTTTTATATATACATCTATAGTCCACACTGCAGGGATTTTGGTTCACAGATGATAAAATCGTACATCATATCTCATAAGTTCTGTAATAATTTCTATAAAGTGCACACACACACATAGATACTTTACCTCTCAAGAACAAGGAACATCCTGCGAAAGATTTCATTTGACGATTGTTCCGCCACGCTATTCCTGTTTTGTTATTCCATCTCTCTTCTATAAGTGGGAAATACAATATAATAATACTATGGAAGTCGTGGGTGGAAAAAGGTTGAATTGGATACGATTCAGTGAATTTTGTGATCACCTCCACATTTGAAAGCAGCACGTTTCTCCTACTCACGCTTATATAAATACCCGATTTGTATCTTGTGGGAAGAACATTGATCACTTGTAATAGCTTAATGGTGCTGACGAAATAGATTTTCATTCATCATTAGGTGTATAATACACTTGTACACGAATATAAAACAACTTGGAAAATACAATGAATTATGTAGCTATAAATAAAGACGCTAGTTATAGTGAGTTATTGCAATGTATATGGCTCAAACGAGAGTTTTAAAATGCGTCGGCTTTCACGCACTGGATTAAATAGAGTATACACAGCAGAATATAAATGTTTGTGACATGGAAATGTGTGCGAACCAAAAAAAACTAGTCATTGTCTGATGAGTAATAGTTGGCGTGTTCAATTCTCCAATATATGTAATTACCTTTTTGGAAACAAAATGTATAAACATGTACCATTATTACAATAATAAACTAATGGTATGGTCCATACCATCAATGTGTATCCACAAGTTAACAAAGAATCGAGTTGTTGTAAAAAGTTGATTTCCTGATCTTGTACTGGTACACAATATATTGTCTTGAATGCCTGGAAGGGTTGTCATGGAATTGGAATTACAGGGACGCATTCCGAGGAACAAAATGCTCAAAATTCCTGGAGGATTTGTAATGATGATCGTATACAGCAACACTTCGGCGGTGCTTTAGTTTATAATTTGGTTAGAATTTAAAAAATTAATTGACGACAATGAAGGAATCATTACAAGGAACTTACTCGAAGAATCTTTCAAATGTCCTTGTCCTCACTGTGATACTCTATGGTAGTGCGGTAATACCAGGAGAGCCTTGCAACTGCTGTTCCTTGACTCCTGAAACGACGATCAAGACATTCTTATTGTCGCGAGCATACACACACACAACTTTTGATTTCTATCAGAATCTCCCGGGGAGTTGTAACAATACATTGTCCTGCAGTCCACCGTGCACATTCCTTTTTTTACCTAATTACAAGTGGTGTATAAATCAGTAGCTCTTGGCAGCTTTTGCACTTGGGGGAGAAATATCAATGTCATAGATCCTGATAGTTACGTAGTAGTTCCTCCAAGATGATGAGAAAGCACTGCTGCTCGTGCTTCCGATGACGCCACACAGCATGTAAGATTATCTCTCTGAAAACAAAATAAAATGCGTGTATTCTGCGTAGAAAATGATGATCCGTACTTGCTGGCGTTAAGAATGAAGACATGTTTGGTGATAGCCAATGCCGCGTTGTAACCATGGTTTGGAATCTCTATCCTCAGCACGGCTTAAAGTAATTGAATAATCCCCAAAGTATATTGTCAATCACCTAAGAATAATGCAGTAAATGCCATTCTTGATTAAAACTGCCGCAAACCAAGGTGCTTTGAGCTTATAATATCACCTCTTGTTGTATACATGAAAATTAGCGAATCATAAGAAAAAATCAATAGCTTCATATTGCAGTTTTGTCATCATGTAGAAATACAAAATGAACAGCTTATAAGACCAGTCTTTCTTCTTATGGGGTTTCATGGCGACAATTTGTGCTTCGTGTTTTAGCCATTAAAAACTTTTTGATTAGATTACTTCAAACTATACATGTACGCGCTACCCAAATCCCTGCTTCCGAAGGCATGCCTTCATAAGCCGTAATGAAGCATCAGAAAATTAAGAAAATTAATAACACTATACAGCACAGTGCGTAATAAAATGTCATTGTCGTCTTCTTCATCGTAATTGTCTCGTGACAAACTTTTTCGTAACGCGATGTAACTTTTTCATAATATCATATATACCGGTCTTATACTACTGCAGTTATTACAAAATATTCGTATGTAAATGAACGCAGCAGAAAATTAAGGAGAGAATCTCTAACTGACAACTGTAAAATCTCATTTCCGAATGCTAAATCCTTACAATTAAATTTAATCATTAAATCTGCAGTCAGATCCAGGGAAGAACGAAGAATAAAATCTTGTAAAAATTGCGGTTACAAGTTGTTTATTTTTTAGTTTACTGGAATTCCTTTACCACAACAAGTAAAAACGGAATAAATTAATGATTGCTTGGATGAATTTCATTCAAGCAGCAACTTTCAAACAACAAGTAAAGCTAGCTACGTGGGAATCGGAAAATGAATACCAATGTTTCATTGAATTTCAGAATTCTCGGACTATCTTCATACAAAATTGAAGAGGTTCATTGTCGACCACAAAATTTTGCAAATAGTTGCAAATATGTACATTGACAAAATTTATTATTAAAATATGCTGCTACTGCAAGCTGTGTGCATATCTATGGTTTATCAAATAACTAGGTAAGGCATACTGCACATAACGTTGCTCATGAGTGTGGTTTGTACATGAGATTCAGTAGCGTAAGTCATTAAAGCCCCGTCTACATCGAGTTTTTATGTACAATTATGGCATTCATTTGCAAAAGGAAGACTAATAATAATTATAATACGTCACTGTGAGAAAGGAAAACCTTGGTTCAAATTAATTTGCGGTCTCTTTACTTGTTCTTATTGGATTTTATGACTCAATTTCTTGCGGCGATCAACTGTTTAGAGATTAAGTAATACCCTGTGTAAGACCTTGAAGGGTGAATTTTTGCGAAATTTGATGCATCATCTCATAATTTTCTCAAAGTAAAAGTCCATATAGTCCATGTATGTGGGTGGATGGGTAGCTGAGAAAAGTAGAGCTCACTGAAGCAATAATTGATGTGCATATGCGCTTTTTTACAATTCTATTTGTCACATACACTGACAATCTTTTTACTTTCAAGTCACAAATGCGTCTTTGCAGTTACGCACTGAAAAGAATCTCACGAAAATTAAGATTTTAAATATTTCAACTGAAAATTCTTGGAAGGATATAATCTCAATGCAGGCAGAGCACAGCAAAAGACATGGTCGACACATAATAGAAATATGGTATAAGCTTATTGTCGGTGGTGTGGGCATAAGAAAGTTCTAGTGCTTATAAGTGAGATTAAATCGACACCACATAGCTTTGTGTGCCGATGAATACGCTACCTGCTATACACTGATGACCCAAAATACAGTTTAGCGGCCTTGTAGGGCCTTCTAATTTGTCACTTGAGTGATTGAATTTTTCAAGAAGACGAGTCGCTCACAGTATGGTCTGTTATGTATGTATGAGTTATGCATTATATGCAATTTAATATGTACATCTTACAGCATCTTATGTAATAAAAGGTAAATTCCGTCAATGAACTAAAGCAAAGTTTCCCACACCCTCTCTAAACATGCTACATATAAATGTTCTGACCCTTATTTTAAGTCATTGAGAAAAATTATTATTGAGAAAGACTGGAACTTATGATCCGTTAAGTACAGCTACTACGGAGATGGAGAGGTTGAACTCTATCTCGGAATATTACAGTTTTGTTGATACATAAATGGAAACTATAGTAACTGACAATCCATTCCAAACTTGATTTATTGTTTCTCGTGATAAAAATGCATTTAAGACTCTTCGGGCACTGTCCATGTTGCAAGTTTTAAAGTGTTGAGGGAGTTCTTGCCCACCAAAAGTTTTTCCAGAATAACAAAATGGACCTCCAGGGGCATAAAAATTGAGTAAAGGTATGCCTTGCCATTCATCTTCCGCGGAGATGTTCGTACCGATTTGACTCTGCATACGACTATACTATTGCTATACTAACTAAAGGTACTGGTACAACTGGGTACATATATAGGCACTGCATATATTTTGTAAAAATTGTTGTCATGCAATAGACCTCAGTACATTCCGTATATGAGTATAGCCAACGTGAGGATACTTCTTTGGTCATCATTCTCATACCTACAACAGGTCAAGTTTATTGTGGTTTCTTGACTCATGGTGGGTCCCTGTGTCCTCCACTTTCTTCCAGCATGCGGTACCTCTCAGTCACTATGGATGTATACTGTTGTGCACCTCTGCAGAGGGAAACTAATAACTTGTAGCACATAAAGTGGTTTATTGCTTCCAGCAGTAAGTAATTCTCCTGAATTGCACTTACCCAAAGGTACCGAAAATCATAGTTTGTACACAAGTATAAGGGCTCTGCTCCACACTATGGTAATATTGTATCCATGAATGATGGTAGTATAGAGATTGTAGATGTGAAAAGATTCGTGTTGTGTGGACTTTCTCATGGCTATTGCATATAATGAGAGCGCATATCCTACCCTCGACAGTATTTACAACTACTGCTGGAAATTATGTTGTTACATTGGGACTTGAAAAGAAAAGGTGCGCCATAATAAACTTTGGATAGGGTTTATTAACTGCAATTCACATGTGGCCCTTAGAATCAAAGATTTTTATAACGTCCACGGATCATTCATAAGTTCAACTTGCATATATATGAAACTATTACAGCAGGTCTGTTGTTAGTTTCCTAGCAGTTTATAGATAGTTTTTTGCTGAACTTTTATTCCTTTAATGTCCATCTTTTGAAGTTGTGTGTTCCTATATGCACGTAATGTTTAGATCCTCAGAAAGATTAGATTAGCGTTTATTCTTTCGTCAAAATTAACATGTTCTTGTTTACTTTACATCGCCCATAAAGCTTTCGTCACTATAAATACTTACATTTCAGAATAGACGATTAGTTTCTATGGCGGCGCTTTTTAATTGTAGTTATGTAGACTTCCATGCACACGGTTCCACAGTCCCAGAGTTTCTTAAACTTGTGCGGGGTTCGGTTGTTAAACTACTAATCGTGATCTATCCATTAACTAGAAAAGAATGAAGGGTGGGAAGGATAACTCCAACTTCGTCGCTAACTTTTTTTCCAGAAGATTTACATACTTGCATAGTGTGTGTACATTTTCAAGTTGTAGTCCGAAAGAGTGCAATGAAATACCCATGTGACAATAGCCAATGCACAAGATTAGACATGGCTTTTTCGTTTGGGTAACTTTATATTGTTATTGTGTCTGCTTAGCTCCTCTGTTGTATCTCCTCTTCCTAGCTTCATGCCTATGATCTCGAATTACTTTTTATAAATTCCTACTCGCAACCTTTAGGAATACATTAATCTTCCCAGGTCCACCTAGATGGACAGTAGTGGACGTTTTAGCTAACGGTCAGTGTCAGTTATTTTATTCATTGTTGTTAGTGGCTTTATCTTCAATGTATTTAGGTATCTTCAACATGATAACTGTATAAGGTTTATATTCAAATTTATACTGTGATGTATTCTTCTCTTGGTCAAATTAAACACAAGTATATACATCGTTGTGCCCTGTCATCTCCGGTTGGTTAATATGTCATTGTCAAGGTTTTTTAAGGGTCCAGGCTTCCTACAAACGGGGAATGGTATTTCAGCATAATATGATGCGGATGGATTTTCCAGCACGATTTTGTTTGTTATTGTTGAAGATGTATCATTATTTCCTCTTCGGCTTCCTTGTAGTCAACCAGTTATTATTACATACTAGCTATTTCTCAGAGCATTGCAGGAGGAAAATACAAAAATTACAAATAAATAAATGTGAAATGAAGAGAATGTCGTGATTGTAAACACCGTACTGGATATGGAAGTGTTGTGAGCTTTGTAAGTTTTCCTATAGGAAATACTTATAATATCACAAATGTCTAAAAGTTTAGCTTCCACTTCTCACAGGGAGTAAGCAATATAACACTAAATTATGTACTAATTTGCATGTACGCGCTTACACTTGTGTCAACCAGTGAGCATGAACTTCATGTTTTCATGTATTATTACAAGAATGAATATTCACTGTACACAACTTCAAATTTCATGAATTTTGCAGTAGCTTTTGTTGAAGTAACAACTACACAGTATGGTTTTTCGTTGAAACCATGATTCCATAGTATGATTACTTTGTAAACCAAGTCGAGCTACAAGGAAAACAACAACAGTGGAGAAAATGGCCGTGCCCGCTATTCTAAATGGTTTCTTAGTAGTAACGTTCAGGCTGGACCATTAGGCATAGGCTGGAACCCTCAAATTGTAAGAAAGGATTGAAAGATTCATTGCTAGTATTGTTTACCGGTCCTCACCCTCTTGTTGTCTGCAGCTTTCTATAAGGCTCAAAATAATCTTTAAACCTATATTCGGTGCATAGTTACAGCTGCTTGTTAGCAATGAGACGAATGGTGATACTAACATTTGGGATGGGATTGTTTAGGAAATAATAATATGAATCATCTTACGGGGTTATTTACGATAAGTCTTTATGTTTTCTCCCTTTGGGTTCTCATTTATAGTTCCTTTTGTCTCACCGTGTGGATTTAAACTCATCCATTTAATTTTCGGCTGTAACATGTTTTTTGTAGCAACAAGTTGTAATTACTCAGGTCCAGCTCCATTTTTATTCAGTGCAGTACCTGTTTTTACCTTTCCGACACGTAGATAATTTTAGGAATGCTGGAGAGCTCTGGTTCGTTAGTGTTTTCTAGTATACTACTGGTACATAATACCTACATAGGTTAGGTTATAATTGTTGATGTAGAATATTCGCTTTTGTAATTGTGTTACCTAACTGACGTCCTCAGACAAATATAAGTCCGATCAAGATTTTTAACTTGAAAGTCTCATAAAGCAATTAATTGTACAAAAGAATGTAGTAGCGTTTGATGCTAGAATCTAAAGTTTTAAGCTCACAGTATTAATCTAAAAGGAACGAGGAAGTCAAATTTTTGAAAGTTGATTTAAGTATATCGAATTATAATCATTAATTATGATTTTAAATAAAGAGCCGATAGCTAAGCAGACGTAGACGAGTGAGGAGTGAGTCGATCAAGTTGGGATTTCCATTTGCGCATTATACATATGATATGCAATCAGAATTGTTGCAGGGGAGAAAGTAATGGGTGACTAACGTATGATGTATGTACGGATGTATACAGATGTACACCCAAAGCACTTGACCAGAGCGGTTAATGGAAGGGGTAAGAGCATTTTGTATTCATTCATTGTTTTGAAAAATGATTCCATTAAATGGTTGATGAGATCATGTCAGGATGTCAAACGGTTTGAAATTTATCCCAATATTACAATCAATTACAACAATAGCCACTGTAATTACCTGTGTATTCAGATTAAAACATCACTCACGTCACTTATCATCCTATCGGCTATTGATTATTATTTTTCAACGTGAATTATAATAATATTTCCATCAACTGTATATTCTGAAACCGCATTGTTATTAAATAGCATGATCGATACAATTTCGATTACTCATCACCATAAGCTGCTTTATGAATTTTCATTGCCCAATTTGAACCATTCATAATAACAGAAAGAAGTACAATCGCTATATTGTTGTAAAGTGTGTAGAGAGGAAATGTTTTCATTGCGGAGCAAAAATCTCTCGAAAAATTTGCATTCGATGAAAGGCGGTGGGTGCCTCTATTCTTATGCGCAGTCATAATCTTTAAAAAGGTTCATCGCGGTTGAGAAAGTTATGCACTTTTCTTCTGCTAATTATTTATTTATGCACACTTGCTTTGTGTGAGTCATTTCCATTAATTGGTTCTCAGGAGTTGTCTTGTTTGATTTTGTTCAAAGATCATAATTAATTGTAGCAATTTTTAGAGAAATTTTCTATAACAGGCAGTTTTTCATAATTTTTTACGTTAAATCTGCGTGTAGATAAACGTAGATTATCTCAAATCAAAGGTGACAGTACCCATAATCTCATGGCTTCTACATCAGCATTTATCGGCAGAGCCACGTTCATCGGCATTTTAACTCGAAACAATAATAATGACCTGTTGTTAACGTTGTGAGCGACTTGCCCGCACGTTTAAATCCACTTGTTTATTAGGATTTTAGTGCAGTATCTTGAGAATATGCTTGTTCACCGAACGGAGGCTCCCGAAACTACAGACGGTTAATAAAAAGGGTGCTTACACGTGTGTGGGATTCAATTCCTTTGAACATTTCGGATGTTATTATCAATTGTGTCTGGTCTCGTTTGTTCAGTTTTTGCTTATGGCCAAGGAATCAATCCATTAAAATTCGAGCTTCCAAACCAATTACCTCCATATAGTTGCTTTCTTATTAATGCAGCAGTCTTGTTGTCCATGTTTTGTAACAAAAACTCCATTTAGACCTGTTAACTAACAATAACAGTGCTGGAGTTCACGGAATAATTTTTATATCTTTCACTTCATGTCCAACGTAATGTATTATCTGACGCTCTAGACTTATTAGTACTGTCTTCAGAGCTGATGGGGTTCAGAAGTTATGTTGTAGTACATATCATTGATTGGGAATGCAGCCAATCTGAAAACACAGTAAATGTATAAAAACATTGCACCTGTTAGCATACTAAAGGAACTTGATGTAACAACAGTGTTTGTGATATTAGCATCGCGTTTCGATTTCAACCCAAAATTCAAAAGCAGAAACTCTTGATGCAACTATAAGTACGTATGTATGTGTTTCGATCAAAGGTTAACCTGATAAAGAACAGGTTGACTTTAAAATTTGTTTACAGTGTGAATAAATAATATTTCAGAATTCATTTATATAAATGTACTTGATTATCAAATTAGTATGAGGAGAATCTTATTGTTGTCACTGTATGTATATATCTGCAAGGATATCATTTCATGAAGAAGCAGCCCATTTCTTGCCTATATACATACTAGATATTTGATATACTTACATGCCGTTCAATATAGCAGAAGATAAAGCAGGCGATTTTCTTGAAACTTGTTTCCAATTTATCCTGGCTTGCACTGTTTAAATGCAACCGAGCTTGAAAGAATGAGCATCTGTAAGCTGTTGATGAAGGTGAAATTGACTTGATATCAGGTGCATTAAGTTAAAATTTGGAGACGATGATCATGTGGAATGAGCTGCCTGTAGAATAAAGATTCAGTTTCTCTATGCATTTTCCTTGGTACTGCATTGTGTGACGAAGGGATATATCGGCACGCAAGGGCACCAAATGATTTTTTTCTCGTACGACCGCATAGTTAATTGTGCATTGCGAGTATAATTAACCTACAGAAGAAATGACTCACAATGTATGGCGTAGACGGCTTAATTACTGCCATGCAAAAACTCGACAATTACTCCTTCATAGCCAACATCTTAATCCTTTTTTCAATTTAATTACCCACAATGGTGGTTGTTTTTGGTACAAAATTATTACGTTGATTCTTTTTCGTTTATGTACCACAATGCAGTATTTTGACAATATATAGTATAAGTATTGTTTAATTACTGCCTGCGTTACCTGAAATTAGTAACCTTTCGTAGTTGCTACCGATGCTACCACACTCCTATGCTGGCTTCCTGCATGGAACAAGCCACTCGGTGATTAGTTTCCATCATCTGTTCACAACAAATATGCATGGACGTGTACGTGCAAGACGATCGAAGTCATTTATATAAGCAGACAACATTTGGTTTAGTATGTAGCTATACTTTTAAATACCAGACCACATCTATATACTACACATTGTATTTTATATTAAGATAGTAGAAGACTTGAAGCCAGTCTTAATTCCAACGTCAGTTCAAATTTGTTTATACATATACTAACAATGTATGGAACTAAAGTGCGAGCTTGCAAGAAAATCCGGATTAAAATGTATGACATCGCAGCATGTTTACATCTCACGGTCAGCCAGGAAATGCTACACGGCGGTATCTTCCTGATGGTAAAAGAAAAATAACATTGACGCACATAAATTCACATCTCTTGTATATAGAGTTGATATTATACACAGGCTTGGCTCACCCTCAATGGGCTTGGCGAATTATAGCAGAAAAATAATTAAATCCGATGGAAAATTGGACTTACCCATAATGTCGGTTAGTTTGTTAGTTTATTATAATAAAGTTCCGCAAAAAAATTCGCTTCCTCCTAGGCTTCGAGTACCATCTAATAAGTAATCCTGTTGTGCTTATCTTACGTCCGTCCGCGCACTTGTGCATACTCAGGAGGTTAACGTTATAGGGGGAATGAGATAGCATGCACGTTAAGGGTAATGTTGTATTTCGGAAATTATCACGACTCTCTCAAGTGAAGTAGGAATTGTTGTTGTTTTCAATGAATTTCATCCTCAGTGCATTCATGTTCAGTAAAGTAAACCCGTTAGATTCACAAGGGAGAAAACAAGCTATTTGAATGTAAAATATTTTGTATGCAAAACGTCCAGTCTCATTACACACATATAACTTTCGTTTTAATTTCGCATCCCCATGTAATAAAAGCCTTGCATTCACACTTAGAATTTGATGCTTTGCAGACCTTTATACTGTATAGATCTTATTATATTGTAGTCTCCGCAGATTAGACGGTCAGTTTCACACAGGAATACGTAGGTAAGTGCATTCATTGTCATCAGTATACTACCGCGGAAGCACCAGAATCAGCAAGGCTGACTGTCGTATCGCGTTACGGATGTCAGAGTCTCCAAAGTAATGTAGGAAGCTTTGTGGAATACCGAAATGAACACTGTTTGCATATAAAATGTATACAAAATTGCAATTAGAAACAACAATTACTTTGCATTTGCTTCTACTGAACTCACACAGAGTTCATTTACATGCAGAATTTTATAGGCAATATAAAGATGACAGCGGGGCCTGCAAATGTCTTAATAATGGTCGGGCCTGTTAAAGTGCACATGTTTTAATGTGATGTAAAAGTGAAAAATTAGGACAGTTTTTCAAAAACAACTGCGTACTGAAGTTCCTCTAATTCAAGCCTTTCTTTATTTATACTTACAAGTACATATGATATTTTAGAACTGAAACCAAAAGCTTGAAATAGATTTCACTTAGACCTGTTAAAACTGAAAGGTATGAAGAATTCAAGCTCCGCATATGTACATAATAAAACTCTACACACGTATGGCAAGCACACTTGTAGTATTAATGGTTTTAATGTTATATCGTTAAAGAATAGAATATATGTTTGTATATGCACATACTCACTCCTTTTTTAACAACATGATCCATCATCATCAAATGGAAGCTACTAAAATCCCATGTTTTGACTCGAGTGGTTTCATCTCTTCATGTGTAGGGAAAACTACAAGGGACTCTCATTGCTACACTTGAGATTCCTCAAGTGGCAGTATAAGTGCAAGTTTTCTGTGCGGTTGTGTAAATTGAATGTATATTAATATAATGTAGTATGTGAAGAAAGGTATTGAAAATGCCTTTAGTATGACATATACATATGTGGAGGGATATCAACAACCAGGAGAGAAAATACATTGCACCTATTTTTATAACTTTTTGAAACGAGCTCGTGTAAAGTAATGGGATTATAATTGAGGGGAACTGAGTTTTAACGGACTTGATTTTTCTATCTACCTATATCCTTGAAATGTCGGTAGATGTAAAACAAAATCTCCATGTATCCTTGACATATACCTACGTGCAGATGCAAAACTTTCAAAGAAAACGTGAAAACAGCTGCCTGCTAATAATTGTCAAACGGTTGCGGAGTTTACTTTGAAATTTCTTCTCCATGAGTTCTTTTCCCTACTTGAATTCTCTTTGATTATTGTTAGAATCTGGAATCCAGATTGTAGCCTAAGCAACTTCCAGTAGTTTCAGACTGATTTTCTAAGAATACTGTCAATTACACACTTAAATTAAAGAAACGTTATGAGTTACTAATTTATTTGTGATTGAGCTCAGATGCACACTGAACTCAATTGACCAACCATAGCTTTTGTCATTCATTATATCCGGATTTTAAAGAAAACAGAACTTTCGTTACAAAAGTAACTTGACGGCATCTACATATATGTAGGTATGTCATTTTCATACGAAAGGCCAAAAACATTGCGAAATCCCATTTAAAATTGTTAAGCAAATAGGTTCAGAAGTTGATATTACTGAAATCTATAATCTACACAGTTATGCGTAGGAAAATCGAAGATGTAGGAAACAGTAAAAAATTCAACCTAATTATAGAAAAAGAAATTCAGAGTCTGCGTCCATCTTCAATGACTGAAACGTCTGTACTATTGCATATGTGAGGATGTTACATATGAATACGCAGGAGAAACAGACCATCATCCATAATTTCCAGTGCAAATAAAGCCCAAGTTAAGAAGTTTCTTGAAGAGTTTTCACATTTGATCACGTATATCTGTAGTATTGTAAATATAGACTTGCGTTTTAGGGGATGCAATGACTCTGAGCGCGTGAAGTGCACTTGGTTAGAAAAATATTGAGTCGTGACGGAGATTTTCCTTTTCCTTTAGGAAACCTCATGGCCACATATATTCATATTCTAGGCAAAAGAGTTACATACCCTATCCTATATGAAGTTCTTCACCAGACAGACACACCGTCACATCTGTATTTCTCATCTGAATTTTATTCCATGTCATCATCAAGATGATGGGTTGGAGTAGCTTATGGAAACGTCTTGAAGAGCAGCTCAAAATTCCGAACGCTGTTTACTCTTGTTGAAAATTCATTTCGTTTGAAAGTAGGTTGTATCTTCTTCTGGTCTCATGTAATGCTGTGGCAATATACTTATACATGCATAGCAGTATACGAAAACTTACAATATAATGTAATCCTACGATTCAGGAACTAAAAGTATATGTCACTCCTTAGGGTCGAAAGGATTAAGGGATCAACCAAGAACCCTTTGGATCCTTGAAAGTGCATTTCCATAAAGGTGAGAGATTCCTCATACTAATCCCTTCCCCAAATGGTGGAAATTACTTCTGAGAAACCAACTTTTAGTTATAGAATCCATGACTTACATACATACATACTTTGACTTTTCCTTCTCCTGTCTGAAAAACTTTGGGCATAATATCTCGATACATTAATGTCTACAGCAGCAATATTTACGTTTGATTTAAGGTCCAATTTGCACTTGAAATCCTCCGCGGACACAATAATATTTGCCATTTGACATGAGCAACTGTAATTAAATTGTGTCTTCTGGCGCAAGCATATGAACCCTACATCAAAGAAAGCAAAGTGTGTGCAAAATTTGCATATAATTCATTTAATATTCAGCAGCCGACGGCGGTCTATGTGTATAAAGTGTATAATTCAGATTCAACTAAGTCCCGTAATGATTGAAACCAAACGGAAACAGAGAATAAGAGATTCCAAACGGTGTTTCCCATAGCGCTTTTCCGTTCTCGAATTCTTATGCTGAGCAGGTAAAACAACACTATTGCATAGAGCACCAACCCCTATATACGACAGCAATCAATCAAAATTGACTTATTGCATTTGCTTATAATGACCATTTAGCATTTTAGATCTATCGTAGAATAATTATTAGTGCAAATATTTCTCTACGGCTTCTCATTCTTTTTGTGCTCAGCTATACACAATGAGGATGTATTGTCCCGCTAGGGTGAATTCGTGGTGTGTAAGGTATGCGAAATATTTTTATTGGACTTTTGCACATTAAGAACGACAGGCTATAATCGTAAGTACTGCGGATTATTTGCAAGCGCTTATTAGTAGCCAAGTTTATTGTGAACATAGATATTTACATTATTAGTAGAGTACATAATAATTTTGTTTATTTTGTACAGATATCCATCATCAAAGCTTTGTTTGTATACACACGTAGATATATTGTCACCTGTCATATGTCACTTCTGTCCCTAATGTCATTAATTAATAAATTCAGGACAAAATATTTGTGAAATTGGGAACCCAGATAATGGTTTGTGCAGTATGACAACAATCCTGAAAAGCGTACATGTAAAAAATTATCATATTTTGAGTACAATATTACTCTGAGCACGTGGTCAATAGCATTCCGACAGGCCGTTAGAAAAATGCGGAGAACCAGCAAATACTTTGATCTCGTAGCTTATCGTTTGCGATAAGCAAGACAAGCCTAACCTACGAGGAAAGAACCATTAGAGAGCAGTTCCTTTAATGCAAATTTGCGAAATCTTGGTAATTGCATATTCCAGTCCCCCTTATCTTGCGCATTAATTTAAATGATAAGGTGTATCCGTTCGGTTCAAACAAGTTAAAGTAAACAGCAATTGAGTACATATGTATGTACATTTACGCTTATCAACCGCTCTCTCTCTCTCTGGTTGAATGACATGGACATGTAAATAATGTAGTTTACCCATTAGACTTGTAAACATAATGTAATGATCCGACGGGTGCAAATGGTTAAGTGCAAAGATATTAGTTGAAAACATGATGATATAAAGAGTGAAGATGTAGATATGGGCAATGTATCAACCTGGATTAAATTTTTGCCGCCCAAACACTCATCTCATATGTCAAAGCACAGAGATGTACGTTCATGGAGAGTAATGAGACTGAACCTATATTTTTTGTATTATTGAGTTCACTTAAAACAGGGATAGTATATGCATTTTCCTTTGACATATAGGATGGTCTCTGAGCAATGGGATTGAACTCATGCGTGAGTAATTGGACACAATGGGATGTAAACATACGTAAAGTGTAAATGAGAGGCTGAGGGAAGGAGAAGAAGTGAGCACGAAGAAATATTAGTTTTACAGCTTGTGTCAACTTAAGTTCATATCATTTTGTGATTTATGCCAACTTTTTCTATACTATAGTCCAACCAAATCTCCAGAGCTTATTTGGCAATAATGCCACCAAATATGTTCGTTGAAAGAGCTACACAGTGTAAAATTCCTCTCGACGGAATTCCACTGCATATTGTCCTTCCACAAAATTTGAAACACTTGGGTTTACACATTTAAACTCTTATTATCGTTGATGTGATTATGCCTTAACACGGTTGGAACAAAGGTGAACGACGTACTATATCTATAAGTGAGCATATCTATTTCGTATAGATACTTTGTGCATCAAAGTCATGAACATCTGCATTTAAGCATAAAAACATTGCTGTTCCAGTCCTATTCTATACGCAGTAAATTGTTTTGAATTTAGAAATTCGAAACGCACGTGCAATTTTCTTTGCGTAGTTCTCTCGTTTTTACTGCTGGATGATTACGACTCTACTTCTAGAGAGGTTATTGCAAGTTCTTAAATTTAACTTATCAAATACTACTTATCCTGACTGTTCTATTTTTTGTACGCTACTATGATTGAAAATACTTCAGACGATTCATATACATACTTCCGTATTTACGATTGGATTCTTCCCAGAAAATTCGCAACAAGGACTGCAATTCTAATGATGAGTCCACAGTTCCACAGGCGAGTGACTTCGTCTGAGCAAGTCGATATGAGAAATAAACTTTGGGAATACGTCTGCAATAAAAGTTATGACTGGCTTCATTTAATCCAATCGTTCCTGCTGCTACGATAATATTCTCCCCTAATACAAATTGATCCAGGAAGATCTTCTTGTGGCATTATATAGTATGCCTTGAGATGCTTATGTTCTTCAACTTTGTATCTAAAATACGTATGTACATGTATGCATATATATAATAACTCTTGTGATCGTAGATTATAACGATTAGCCACCACTGTGCACTAGTCGCTATTTCTCTGCACGTTATACATTGTAGTTTTGAATGTTCTCATAAATCTGGAGTATACAAAGTCTTGTACAGAAAACGATTTCCAAAGTATTTATATAACACCACTGGGTATAACGCTCATATCAATTCTTTAGGGTGGGTTGGGTATGCTATGTATCCATATCTGTATGATATTCATATCATTTCTTGAGGAGCATCAAGACCCTGTGCAAACTGCTTGGAGACTTACGAAGTTGAATGCCATATGCTGTGAATGATGAGACACGGACTCGTAAAGTATAATTCCTTACGACTTCCAAGCAGGAAAAGATTGTTGAAACCCCCATGCTAAATACAATTACGTTATATATGCTCAGCCTGTAATAACTTATTGAGAATCAAGCCAGAAGCCGTGGGTTGCCAATCGTTGTGAATTTGTGAAACCTTTCTGATGCATGATTATGTAAAAAAGATCGTATTGTTATGGGTCGGAGTTACCTAGTTTCAACTACTGCAATAACATTAGTCAGTGGTACAAACTTCTGTACTCATAGAAAATCGTGTACTACAGAGATCAGAGTTGTTCATCAGTCGCATTGTAACCTTATATACACCGTTCAAGGGTTTCATTCTGTAACATTATTAAATAAACATGGCATTCTTTCTCTCGTCAACAACTGCTGAAGTTTTTTCTGGCGAGGAACGAGGAATTTGATTTGTGATTCTTGAGCTTTTTTGGTATCATTTTATTCCTTCGGTAAGTTGCCTTACTATTAATGTATACATAAGTGTACTTATGGCTACAGTCCATATGACAGTAAAAGCCTGAGAAATGTTTCCGTATAGATTCATGTGTAGATGGTTGTCATGCTGCAGTTTGTTTTTAACTTGTTTCATGAATGTAGTTTCAGTAGTTTTATATTACATAGTTCAAGTTTAGTTGTATATTGCAGATTCAGATGAATTGTATATTATACGGTTTCTGTTGAGTTCTCGATAGTTTAGGTTTCTGCATCACATAGTTTTAGTTTAGTTCCACATTACATAGTTTAAGTTTCGTTCTATATTGCAGATTTGAAGTTGAGTTCCAGATCTGACTACAGTACAACACTTGAACTGTTTCTTTGTTTACACTTACCTATATGGATCAAGTTGAACACATCCCAGCATTTTTTTATTTTCTTTGAAGTGATCCAAGAAGGTTGTATATTTATTTTTTAAAGGCTTAGTTATATAAGAGGACGTTGGCCTGATGCCCAAGTTGTGAATTTGTAAACTTTTGCATACGGTTTTTGGCAGGGAATTTTACCCTCTTTATCTGCGACGTCGTACTTGTACAATATCTTTCCATTTGATAGGGTTGTTCTCTATGTAAATGTTCTGACATGTCTCCGTTTTTCATTGCCTTTTTGTACTTAATATTATTATTGTTACGTCGTTGTCGTCGGCGGACCTACATCTCAATGTCTCCTGTGTGTGTATCAAATATGGTTTACATTCTTACAAGTCATCTTCTTGTTACCCTTGCACTTATTGCACCTTGTGTGCAATACGGAGAATACTGGTAAGCATGAATATATAATTTGGTGATTCAATCTTTTATGCTTGCACCTCAACGTGAGACGCGGTACTGTCGTCGGATGCACTGCAGGATGCTTTTACAACATGGTTGGATTTCAAGATGATTTTCAAGTTTATTTTATTTCCTTGGGAACAAAATTCTTATATATTCAGATTATATTCTTATACATGGTTACTTTCAGATGATTCTTAATAATAAGACTGTAATGCTGACGAGATTCTTATGTAAAAGTGCTCGCATACATTAATTGCATGCAGTACATAATATAAGTATATAATTACACACGTACATGTTACTAAGACAGACGCGATGACTTTGGTCTGAACCTCTTAGACTTGTCATCGTCAACCCCGACAAGTTCAAAGTTATGAAAGCTGCAAGTAAGCATTTCTAAGTTTTCTTCCATCTTCTAAAGGATGTAAACTAGTTAGGAGGAAAGACGAGTCAAATTTTTCAACAGCATATAAACATACGACCATGTCCATATTTTGCATTTGTTTCTTTCCATACTCCCTGTTTTGTTTTTATCCTGTTAACTATTTTTCAGCGGGAGAGCATCTATGCTCACCTTCCTCAGATATGTACTCAGGAGTTTTGGTGAAGCTCATTCTTCTTGATTTTTTGCCCTCGTTTAGCTCCTTCTTAGCAGCTCTTTCATGTAAATACTGTAGCTAATGGGTTGACATATGACAAATTTCATACACTTGAATGGTACTGACTTTTGGGCGTTTAGTAAATTTTGAGTTCTTCTCATCACTAACTACTGCTGTGTTGTTTCCTACAGCAAAACGAACACTAGATTAGATATAGCAAGCAAATCAAGCTATACCTTTTACAGTAAAACAACGATAATACGATCTGTTTCAAGCAATTATTTGAAACAGTTGACCGCCCCTCATATATCTTTTTGGTCCACTACTGAACATATGACAATGTCACCCATTTTTAATTATTTGCATTGCTATCAAGTTTTGTAATTTTATATTAGTTTGTATTTCATTGTGTATTTTACATTCAAGAACTTTTTGAGCTGTGTTCAGTTGAGATAAGGAACAAGGAGGTTGCATATTATTCAGTGGGGCGTTGGTTACACGTTTAAAATGCAAGCAGTTCATGTTCTTCATCATGTGTATTATACATAATTCCTTCAAATTCGTATATGCCTGGCAATAATAAGCATTGATCACATATATGTAGTATTCACTTATTGTCGTACGCACCTAAGCATCACTGTGTACACTGCTTATCTTTTGACAAAGATGCAATTTGAAAATGTAAATTATTAGTGTTGTTTCATAATTCCAGTTTACACAGAAGTGTCGTTTCAAATTGTAGGACAGGAGAACTGTTGCTTTGCTTTGCCAGGAAACTTGTAGAAATCAGTGTGTGTACAACATAGAATTGACAACGTCGTAGCCTCAGTCACCAAGTGATTTACTGGCAGTGTGCAAACAAATAATTCGTTTCAGCTCCACGAAAGGTCCGTAATTGCTTGTATTGATAATGGTCTGTGTAGAATAATGAAGTAATGCTTGTATCAAGGATAATATAATAGTAAGGTTGTCTCGATTAATGGCGTCGCGATCGACACACGATGACGTTGTTCAAGTAGCA
>JAQGAK010001856.1:0-25852 GCA_034696945.1 Lipothrix lubbocki
TATTGGTGGTATATAACATGTTTTTACTTGTGGCTATTCATTTCAGGCGTACCACAATCCATTGTTTGCTCGTAAGTGGATTGTATCATTAACATACCGTCGAACAAACAAAAAAAGGAGCTTGTATGATTTTGACACAATATGAAAAGGTATATGAAATCACTAATTTAAAAAAGGGCTTATATTAAAATAATTATGTTTACGGGGCTGGGGGCTCTGGAACATGGGGAAAATATAAGTTCGTTTTTATACTGGGAAATTTCGAAACACGACATGCTTCCTTTTCATACTGACCCAAAATCATATAAGCTCCTTTTCTAGTTTGTCCGACGATACAATATTGTATTATTTACTGGGAGTCTATTACTGCCGGATTTTGTTACTGCTAAAATGTATCCTATCAGTCTCAATTCATTTCAGTAGTATTAAGTCTGTAGAAAAAGTTCAAACCAATGTGTAATAAATTAGTGACACCAATGTGAATTATCGTATCCTCTCCTCTTGTCTTTGCTATAATACGAGTAGTTGTGTTGTCTGAATGGCTGTCAATTCAAAACAACGGGCAAGGTATGAATATATTCATTATAAATAATAGTGAATATTATCTTCAAAATAACCAAGTGATTTATTGTGGAAATATTTTTTATTGAAACTTTGTATTTCCTTGAAACACTCGGTCGTTTTGACCTCACATCAAGTCTGCCGCCTCATCAGCTCCTACAATCAAAAATCGTGGGGGGATACCAGTTTGGATTCCATTTCATCCTTATGAGCCATGTATTGTTCTCATCAATATTCTTTTCCTTCCAAACTCGCATCTGTGCTTCTGCTTTGAGAAGGGCCTTGAAGAGAACTTCGGGCGACACTTGGTAATTACTTGCTTTGACAGGTGTATCGACAGGTGATACCAGTTCTGTTACAACTATTCTACGATTGTAATCAGGGAGGATTGCAGGAACTTTCTCCTCATCATCAATAGAAAACGCAAAGGGGTCTGAGATCAAGGTCTCGGTTTTCTCTGTATCTATCATTTCGCTTTCCGTTTGTTTGTCACTTTTCTTACTCTCATGTTTTTTCTTTTTCTGTAATAATAACGAAGTATAAATGTATAAATGTGTATAAATGTATTGTTCACTTGTATCTGATTTTAAATTGAGAACTGAAAATTATACCACAACACTTGCGTCCTCGCTCCTCAGATACAAATCATTGATTTCCGTTTGTTGCAAAAGTTTTCTGTCCACAAGCAGGAAGTAGTCAGAAAGGGTAGCGTAGTACTGTGCTTCACGGAGCGCCATCAAATGGTCTTGAAGTTGGCAATTCCGTAACAGGAGATACAATTGACGTTCGTTCATAGCATTCTGTGAAGAATATTTATTATTACTACTTGTATTTTCACATTTATTATTATTATTTATATTACTATTTACGGAAGGATATTATGGGATTTTTTCCAACAAAGTTTTAGCAACAATTTAATGTTTCTAATAACTTCTAATTGTATCGTACCTGTTCCGTCCACCGTTGAATTAAATATTTCTGTGTATTTAAAACAGCGGCGACTTTGTTACGAGAAATCTTGAGCAATATTTCCATTGCAGTTGTATCAGACTTGACTAACTTCAAATTCTCACTCTGCATTTCTTTATCAAGTTCTATCCAAAGCTCAGATACTTTTAGATCCAGAAAGTTCACCATGATTTGCATTGTCACCTGCGAGAAATTAAATGAAAAAGTTAAAATGTTGAACTCGTAAAGATACACATGTCAATAAAGCTTCCCTTTCTTTTTGACATTTATTATTACTTGATTTTGAAGCTGCAGACCAGAAAACACTGTCGCTTCAGTGTTTGTTTCCTCTGTAATAGCTTTGACAAGAAGATAAAGCCTTGGTCGAAGGCAATTTATCAGGTCCAAACTAGCTGGACCCGAACTTGTTGCGGGTAGGGGGTGATTAGGTACAAGCTCTCTTTTGAAATTTCTCGCAAACTCACTCATCAAAGGGTATTCCAGAGCTGTAAGATTTCACGATTAACTATACAGAATAGAATTTACTGTATAGGGAAGTATTTCCTACACTACTGTGTTTAACATCATTTCTATGATAATTTCCTTCGTACAGCTAATTGTTCCATCATCCTCTCGAAGAACTCCCAAGCGAATTTCTGCATCTCTCCAAATCTCGCAAAATAATGATGCCAAACTTTGGTTATAGTCCTCTAAAGCATGACCGATATCATCTAATAGTACAGATTTAGTAAAATATTCATTTGGAGGCATAGGGACGGAATAATTGTGGGCTTGTCTAGCTGTGAGATTCTTCATTCGACGGTGCCAAAAGATCATTTGATCCCGACACCGAGAGTAGTCAATCAACTCCAGCAATACTCCCAATAAGTGAAGTTGGACTGCTGGACTTGCGGCAATCTAAAGAAAAATTTAATTATATTTTCACTAACATAATTTACACAGATAAACTAATGCAAATTTCCACTTAAACCTCTAGTAAATCCAACAAACGAAAGACTCCTTCATAATGGAGAAAGACCTCCAGACCAGTGGGGCAGTCTGCGATGCAATTCCAGATACATTCCGCCGTCATAATATGAAGTCTTTGTGGACAGAAAATAAACTATTAGCAAATTAGAAATTTGTTGTGTATAATAATAAAGTTTTAAGGACAACGGAAGGTTAAGCCCATCAGTATAAATGGACTTACGATGGATTCATATGCCGAACCTGGGCCTGTGTATATAGGATTTGATGAATTAGCCGTATGATTGTATTCACACCTTTCCGGTCGGCGAACTCATCCTTTTGCCTCTCATCATACTTCCCCATTTCCGAACAACAGTATAATGCTTTACAGAGAAGAGGTTCGATGGAAATAAGAAAATTATTATGGGAGGTTAACTTTTGCAGCACACCTAGAAAAACATGATATAAATAAACACTTATAATAATAAATAAAATACATCCACGCTGTTAGGATAATGTACAGATAATTGCCTATAGCTAACCGTCCACTCAATTCACAATCTAACATTTTACTTAAGGTAAGTGAGTACCGCACAAATATCCCATGCCATTTTTCAGAGCAAAGTATGACAGGACATCTTCCGCTGTGCCACCAAAGGCACATTGCTTTAGGAGGGCTATTGTGGTATCCAGAAAAGCCTCTACAATGTCCAAACTCACTTGACCCTTGGATGCAAAAATTGCAAATGTACTGAACATTCTGTAAAGGAGGAAAACGATATTTAAAATAATAACTGTGAAGTCAAAGTCCAACATTTGTCTTTCAAAGATCTGTTGGCTCACGGTTGAACTCCCTCTGGCTGCACAAACAAAAGTGGTTGGATCTTCGCAAACGTAACTAATGCTTTGGAAGCGGCTCTTAGTACTGACTTGTAGGAACTGGTTTCGATACCAGCTTCCTCCATCAAAGCACATGGACCAATTATGAGTCGAACCATCACAGGAATAAGTTGGTATGATTCAACAATCTGGACAAAGAATTAAAAATTTTAATTATTATTCAATTATTCTTCAACTTTAATATTATTTGCAGCCTTTGGGGCTATGTTGCATTGTAATCTTTAATTTGTATTGTTATGTTTCATTTTTCTTGTGATATTTTATTGTAAGTGTAAGAATGCAATGCAAGAAATATTACAGAGTAATGCTCCTGTTCAGCTGGAATGACCAGATCTAAAATCCATATTAAATACTGAATAAGTTCCAAGTCCTCCGGGGTAGAATCTAGGAGAACTTCAAAGGGCTGATCGGTCAATATGTTGTTGGACAAGATGGACGCAAAATCTAAAATAATTAAAAATGAATGATTAGATATGACATGACATTTGTACTATATATACAAAATAAATATGTACATACTGTTTAAAGATCACTAGTTCTGAAGCTATTACTTGCCTCGTAGATGCTTGGAAAAAACGTCGCGAAGTTGTGGGCATTCTAAGGCCAGGAGGTAAGTGATTAGTGCAAGATCATTTCGCAGCATATTTCCTTTCAAGCTGGAGTGTACCAGCAAGTTCATGAACCGGTAGAGAAGCAATCTTCAAATAAAACTTAGCTTCAAAATCTTAACCTCAGCCTTAGAATCACTTACACACAGTTATACTAAAGAACAAAGTCATTCACAAAATCCCAAGCTGGAGAAAATCCTTATAAACAGGTAAACTAAAGCTGTCTATGCATAATATAATAATTTACTATTTACTCGAAGGATTCTTTATCAGGGGCAACATAGATTCTAACTCCATTGTAGTCATTGGGATCGAACGCCAAAAGGGAGTACAGAAGTTCAAGGGTTCTGCAAAGGATTTTCTGCTCCGGATCTGGGTAGCCTAACTTCAGTAAGGATACATCCAGAATAGAAGAATTGACGACACATGATCCTATTTTTAGTTTAAATCCATTTAAATACGGCTATTCGAATTTAGTTGAAAAAAAAATTACAACATAATACGCTAAATGTAGCCCCATCTATCATAAAGAACGCACTTATGCAGTAAGAGTTCTCGCACAGCTTTTTAATGATGATTAGTTTTAACAAGTAATCATCATCAAACTCTTGTAGGCCACAAAGTTGCTCCAGAGTTGATGGTAATATGCTGGATTCGAAGGCTCCGAAGAAGCTCGATTTACACAATGTTCCTAATTTCTCAAGTGTCTTTTTCGGCTTAGAAACTTGACAATTTGCAACACATTTGGTCTCCATTTCAGGGGTCACGTAATAATCCCTAAATTCTTCGCAAGTGACAGGCTCCTGAAAAATTCTTCCCTCTTTTGTCGTCTTCCATTCATTTTTTGAACACGGTGAATGTCTCCGGACATCCTCACAATTTGGTCTGTATGCCCCACCTTGGTACTTGGAATCATCGGTGTAAAAGTCCAGCCAGGAGATTAAGACTTGTAGAATATTTGTACGAACTTGTGGATACCCAAAGGTGAGAGCACGTGCTATAGAACAGTGATGAAGATCTTAGAATTAAAAATACGCTAACTTCACGAGCATGACAGAAACAAAATGTCTTACAAAATCCATCCAAAGTTACCCGGAGGTTATCAGCAAATTTATTTTCACTCGTGCCCTTTATTCGAACTCCTTTCTTCAAGTGCGAAAATACGGAGTTCAAGAAGGTTTCGGCATATTTTAGATTTATGTAATTTATATCCACGTAGCGAATAATTTTGCTAATTTCATGAACATCCCGAAGGAAGACGCCCTGCGGGGATAGTCTCAAGTATAATTTCCATATATCCAGAATTCGCCCTCCCATATCCTCCATTGAAGGACTGCTTATTATCGTTTTTATTCTTTCCAAACAATAAGTAGAATTCCATAGTGGATCCGCTATTTCTTTGGTGATGAATTCCAGAGAATCCTTTGGAATCTGACAAGGTTTAGGAATACAAATCTTTGTACTTGGTGAAAGTCGTGTTTTTAAATTAAAATTAATGTCTTCATCTTTCTTTCGGGGTTTGCATTGTAATAAATCATCTTTGTTCGGGCGTATTGTGTGGTTGCTGTTAGCGTTGCTCGCAGGGAAGTTGAAGTAACTGCAGTGAATATTCAACGAACTGGCGGAGCAACAACTCTGTATCGTTGAATTCGGAGGAACGGTATACTTACACTCTTTTAAATTTGTACATAAATCCAAGTCAATGCCAGCAAAATTCGGAAGGCTACACAAACTAATTGTGGCTGACATTTTTCTTAAGAATTATTTCAACGTACCGACGGCAGTGGGAAGGGAAGTGGGATTCAGTTGTCAATTTCACTATATATAATATTCCAGTTTCCAGCCATGCACGGATGCACGTGGCACGTGTGCAGCAGGGCAGTGCAGGCACGGTGAAACGTAGAACGCCACTTCCGTCTAAAGTCTTAAAACTCTAAAAATATTTTTTTAATAATTAGAAGAAATTTAAATGAACGGGAAGATGAAGTCTTTTACTTTTCGTAACATTAATGTTGACAACAGCGAAAAGTTGCAAAACGTCTTCATAACAGAATTTCACCACCACAACACAACAATAATATTGTTGGTGAATAAACACAACGCTTCTTCAAGATAAGATCTCGTGTTTAACGTTATAGTAACGACACCTTGACCTTGCATAATTATCCTTCGTTTCAAGTTTTTAAAATTAATTAAGCCTAAATATATGCTTGTATATGCATGTGTGCTAAAATGTATACATTGATTCTTAAGTATGAAGATATGAAGAAATAAAATAATATTGCTTTCATAGTTTTCGAGCCTTCATAGACATACAGATGTACATATACTTCTGACATATACTTCTGAAATTTAATCATCCAGCAACAGGAAACTCTTGATCCAACTTAAAATTTTACTCATCCATGTAACGTTTGAACATTTATGCTTTACTCGGAATATTTTCACTTGGGGCCATAACATCTGAAGCTGATGACAAGTATCGGTATTTTGTGATTCCTTGCCGATATTAATGTCCACTTCTATATTCCTCACATGAGAGAGATGGTCGATAAGTGTTTGCACTGACAGTTTTGATGTCTGCAAGTGGCAAGTAGGTATGGTACATCAGTGTTGATGTTAATTACATATACATTCTTACACATACAAGCTTTTATGCCATGATACACCAGATACGAAACTAATCCGAAATTCAGTGGAATCGGTAGACAATAATAATGCTAAAAACGTTTGGCACTACAAAAACTATATAACTAGGTATGTAGGTATTATGTATACATCGAAGCTATATGTATAACGGTAATAAGCAGGTTTTGGTTTACATACCCATGTAATTCTTAGTGTCTGTAGTAATGGTATCTTAGAAACACCTTCCTTGATAGCTCTGTTGGTCACTGGAAAGAATTCATAATCTGGATTTTCCGCGGAGTTCCATCCATGTTGCAGTCTCAAATATTTCAAATCTGTGTACCATAATAATATTTTGCCCGTTAAGCTAATTGTGAATAGAACCAAGCGATAAATAATAAAAATAATATTAACAAAATTTCACATATATGTAAGTACAATCATAATAAAACACGTGCTTTTTAAACAAGCCAAAGTCAGATTGTCATCTCCGCTGCCCCAGTTGAAACCATTTCTCCAGTAATTCCGCACATTGACAACACCACAAGGACCAGATCCAGCGAAAATACTCTCGTGAAATCCGAATTTCGAGTTCAGCTCCAGTCTCTCCAGACGAGAGAATTTCCTGAGAATGACTTGCATGGTTTCAGGCATGATATGCCACGTAATGTACATAGAGTTAATGTTGGGAAACTGAACGGCAAAATGGTTGAGGAAGCGATTAAAATGCGAAGGTAAAATGAGATCATTTGGGTACAGCACTCCTTGATTAAATCTTAGTATCTCAACACCTGGATGAACGGAAGTAAATGCAAAATTATCTGTTGCAATGATATCTTGAAATAAACAAATCTCCTTCAGAGATGGCAGTCTCTCGAAGCTAAAAGATCCAATATGGCCGCCCCAATTGTAAACAGTCAATTTGGTCAAATACAAGCATGTGGGGAATCCCAAAAGGTTCACGTTGATTTCCTGGGAATTCCAGTATATTTCTAATTCCTTTAAAATACTAGAAAACTCCCTAACGAGTTGTCTTGGAATAGTGAAGTTTTCATTAAGAGTTTCAGGAACCATTGTAGCTCTCATTTTTTCCATCGATGGAAGGATATCTTTGGCAGGAAGAATTGCAGAGGAGATGTCGAAATTAAAATCAATTATTTTTGTGAAATTCGCTCGCTCAAATATTTGTACTAAAAAGTTCCGCTGGATCTCCGTCCCTAAAGACATAATTTCCAGATTGGGAGAGCTATTTATGATTCGGATGAGGAATTCGATGGTTTCATTGTCGCCGATTGCATTTGACACAGTAAATTGCTTGAGCTTGGGAAAGCGAACTGGGAGATCGGATTTTAAAAAGATCCTAGTATTTTTATAGCAGCCAAATTCTAGGGCTACTAGTTTCGACTGAAGCTTACTACAAGCTAATAATTTGCTAAGTCTGTAATGGTGAAGATTTGAGTTGGATTCACTGGTGTCGAAGAATTTCAAGTTGAGGAGCAGTCTTGTATCTTTGATGATATCGTGTAAAATTGAATTGTTCCATTTATCCACCCAAACAGTGATGAAACTGAATGGGAGTCCGAGATTCAAGGTTTTATTTACTTGCAAGAGGTGAATAAATCTCTCATGTTGGGAATCTACTTGTTGCACTGCAACTTGTGTTGTTCTCTTGCATTGCTGGCAAGCTTCCAAGTTCCATACTTTGTTCACAAACCTGCAATTCCTCACTGTCCACGGATCCAAGTAATTAAAGATGATTTCTAGAATCTGCAAGATGAAAATGTTAATAGACAATTTGAACATGGTTGGCTTATACTTGAGTAATAAAAAGAGAAATTAACGTGCCGACTAGTACTTCCGGAATTTGATGTAGTTCTGCTTTCATTGCAGGTCCAGGGAACACTTTCTCCTTGATTTCTTCATTTTCTTCCTTTAATTTACGGCGGCTAGTACTGGGTTCCATGTCCATCTTGATGCATATTTTTTGTAGTATGGTATTTTGTTTTTGTGGGCGTCGTTATCAGAAGTTATTTCTATTATATTATATATTTTTATACGATTCTATTATATCATTTAAATTATTTCACTTACTCTTTCTTTCTACATTCTGCACTTTTTGGTTTTACTAGATGGAGATTACTAGACACTAGATATTTTAAGTTGTTTTGCTATTGTCTGGTGAAGTTTGAAGTTGAAGCCTTGAAGAACAACAACAAAGATGTATGTAAACCTACCATGTGTGTCAGAGGCTAGGATATTTTAACATTATTGAAATAAAAATTATTATTGATACCCAAAAATACAGAAATTCTATTATTTTCTTACTCATTTTAAACTTTTACCAATGATATATTTTGGTGCAAACCGTTTAAAAAAGTAGCCACATCAACTTAAAATTTTGAACGGGAGATTTCCAGAAAGGTGTTCTTGGTTTGGTCCGTTGCTAGGTTTTATACTAATTATTTAATATTAATAAATATTCACTAATTTCTACCGAAAATTGTATTCGTCCAAATTTGTAGTCTCACTTGTATAGTAACACACTGATATTGAGAGAAGTGAACTTTAATAATTAATTTTATTGAAAGTATAGACTATGGAAATATTTAATTTAATAATTTAAAAGCTGGAAATTATAATAATAACAATTGGATATGGAAATTCATTATTATTCTATACATTTACTGCTCATCCATGATGTCATTATCATGTTCATAAAAATCAGCTTCCAGGAACTCGTCCAAGTCCAGATCGTCCGGGTCAAACTCTTCCTCATCTTCTGAATCGATGTCAATGTCATAATCTTCCGGCTCCCAGTTCTCGTCTTCGTCATAATCGTAGTTACTGTATAGAATCTCTCTCCATTCTACCTGTGGCAACTCCTGTTTTAGCTCAGGCAACGTCTGACACCGTCGGAATTCATGCATGTTTAGGACTTCGATTTTGTCCAAGTGTTTTAGACTTCTGGCGGCGACGGTAGCTGACAGATCTGCATTCTTTTATTACAATCTCAAAGTTGTTATATCATCTAAAGATAATATTTACATGGTATTTACGTATGCCATTGCTTCAGTGATAGAAGTTCTCACCCAGTCTAGTCGCAGTTCTTTTAAATTTGCCATTTTTTGGATTCCGAACTCTAAACAGTTGTCAGTGAGTAACTTTCGCTTGTCGTAAATGCGACACGTTAGTATAAGCTTACGCAGATCTACGAATATAAAGATTACCGAAAAGTTGTGATTGCACAGCTAGCTACTGTTGATATGTGTAGGTGTGTATCTTTACATGTGTACAATAGAGAGGTAAGAAGTATGTCGGATGTCAAACTTGTCAAAAATAGACTTTACATGAGATTATGTACAGATCCTTATGATCAGAATGGCTTACTTGTCATGTCAATAAGGCAAATCTTGCGTTGAGTTTCCAACTCACTTAACTCTTTGCCTTCCTCCAAAATCCCGGCAAGCTCTTCAGATGTAAATCCAGTGAAGATATCTTCAGTAAATCCACAACGAGTGTCAAGTGTAAGACACTCAAGTCTACCAAACGTTTTAACTATCAAGCAAATGGTTTCATATCGGATTGCCCATGCCAGCTCTAAAGTATGGAGGCTTGGGAACTGAGCGGAGATATGTTCCAGTACATCATTAAATCTTTCACTGGCATGCAAACCCTCGGGATTCTGCTCCCCGCACATCAAAACAAATGAAGTTACACTGGGATTGGGCTCTATCAGCGTGATATCATCCGAACCGATTATATCTTCTGAAAAATTCAACTCCTTGAGTTGTGGACAGCAGCGAGAATTAAATGCACCTAAACTGCCTCCCCATTGTCTAATTTTTAAAGACCGGAGCTCTGGGCAAAATGGGAAAATATTCTCATATGAATTTAAGTTCCATGAAATTTGTAACTCTTGAATAGTGCTGCTGATTCCTGTCACAAGTTGCAAAGGAAGATTTGAGGTGTAAAACTCAGTATCCAACTGGTTGAAAAATCCTACAAGAGCATCCAAAACTTTCAAATTGGGAAGGTTCCGGGTGGAAATTTTGTCAAAGTTTTTTGGACGAAGGAAAACACATTCGAACTCCTCTACTGATCTCAGATTTCCCCGGTCAAGAATTTGCGTAAGGAAGTGAGAATCCAAATCCATTATGTACAACTTGCGAAGCCTTGGAGCGCTTTCCAATAATTTGAGGATAAAATCCATGGAATCATAGCAACCAGTAACTTCGCTCGTTAAATTCAATTCTTCCAGGGAATATAGTCTAAAAGGTTGACTTTCTAATTCCGGATGGGACTTCACAATAGAAAAGTTAATCCTCGGAGAGAAATTAATAAGTAATGACCGGAGTTGGTTCTTGTTAGTGAATAAATTATGTAGTTTATAATTAAAGTCCATATTATCGTTATGTGGAGTTCTGCGAAACTTTATATGGTTCGGCAACAGCCGGGGATCAGACAAGATCTCTTCCAGCGTAGAGTCAGTCCATTTGGTTATGTCGACATCCAAATATCTGAACGGCAATAAACATGTCTCTTTGGTTTGAAGTAACATTTCTCTAAATGATCGGTTCCGTGAAACCTCTTCTTCATGTATCTTAATCACTGTTGATAATTGCATTATTCTGGAGGATTCTAGACTCCAGTTCATGCTTACACAGCGAGTTACTTTCAATGTTGTAAGATCCAGAAATTGGAAAATGTTCTCAAGAATCTGTTTCCGTAATACAATATTTTTCTTTCCATTAATTTCGATTTTTTTCATATTGTTTTACATGTTATTAATGAGCACACAAGCTTTTAACATACATAACATTTGAGCTTGTAGGCACACGTTTAAATAGCAACACACTTACAAATCTATACTCCTCCTTTTATAAGGATTACGAGTAATATTCATGAGTAATAATTATTTATTTGTGTAGGCAAGTCGGTTTTGTGGCATTACCTTTGGTATCTCCAAAATGTTCAGCTGGGTAGAATCTCCAAGAAAAATTTTGGTGCTGGCCATTTTGATTAAGAAATTCAGATGTATACCTTTATTGACCACGAATTTCCTCTCCCAAGCACTTTTCACGGGTACAAATATGACCAGGATATGAAAAGTGGTAATAACAACATGAACAGATTCTAATTTCAGATTCGTATCCGGATTGCATGTGAAGACTAGGCGTTGCTGTTGCTGCTGTACATATGAGCTTTTACCATGAAATACGAAAATACGAACAGTGCGTTTTTCTCACCATCGTGCAGATTTGTACCCTATAATTTATATTCATTAATGTGTTTAATATTTATGGCAGGACATGCTGTTTATTATAATAATATCCTTCCCTATTTCTCTAATCAACACAAATCATGGAAAACTAACCACTTCTCCTTCATGTTAAGTATGTGAGATTATCAAAGAAAATTTGTTCTATATTAATCTAATCTAAGTAATGTTGCATTCTCTCTGGTTCTACACATCTATACTAGTAGTTTACATATGGGAAATGGGAAAGCTATTGTGTGCTGTAAATCCTAATAATTTACTCTGCGTCACTACGTATGATGTATGCATAATATTATCATTAGGGAATAAAGTACTAGAATAAATTCAAGGCTGTCCTGCAAGCAAACAAAAACAAAAGTGTCTTTTGAGAAAAAATAGAAATACTTTTCAAAATCATTTAAATATTGTCGCCAAATATCCTGTCATTACTAAACAACCTCAAAAGGATAAGACCCTTGAGCTTATACATACAGTTACTAGCATCACCTCTGGCAACTTCATTAATTTGGCTTCTAAAAATATAAAACTTGGATGGTACGGTAGCTACCGTACCGGTAGGGAAGATTCCTTTGCTTTGCTTATTTCGAATTTGAAAGACAATCCGAGAAATGTGCACAGATGTGGAATAATGTTGTTTAGATACCAAATAATCTTACCCGTATGCTCTATCACATTTTGAGATGGTTACAGATCATTTAAATTCCTACACATTAGGATTTGCAGTCATGATAGCCAGGTTGCGGGGTTACTTACACTGGTGATCCCAATCAGAACCATATAGACTGCGATGGGAACGAAAGGTACAAGGATGTACATACAAAAAGAACTGACTACAACTATACATATAGTAAAGCAAACTATACAGTAATGCCTTGTTTTCTTTAATCTTTACTATATGCGGGCAATCTGCACACATCAACTCCTGTGGGACATGTGTATATTTTTCATGAATGGCCAAATGTGTAAAAATAAAACCGAAAATTCGCTGCTTTGCTTTACCTTGAACATTTGTTCAGCTCACATATCACACGTCATATGTATACACTTATGTTTATGCAAACTCTTTGCTAAGAGTCGGAAATTCTTTTCGCATTAGGGAGTTTATCATGAGACACTATACATACAGATACAGGAACTATTGTGAGTTACATTGCCGGAAAAAACCGCTAATAAGATGTTCTACGAGTCGGTGATGGAGTGACTCATGGGAAACAATCTGAATTTTCATTGTGGACATTTAAAATATCTTTTTTACTTTATAAAAAACCAAAATGATTGATTATACTTGAGCAGCATTAAATTTCCATATCATTGTGGTTTAAGCCCCTATTATTACATTAACTTATAAGACATTAACATATAAGTAACTTTGTAATAAGATGTATCCAATCCGAATTATATTGTGTGATAGTGATAAGGAGTTTAACCACAGCTTCCGTCATGTCTGAGAAGATCATATAGTCCGTACGTTACTCGTATGAAGTACATACGTATATAGTTATCTATGGTAAACTAAAGTATTTTCTTACAAATGCATAATTTACTTTGGATTACTACATATCTCTTCTTGTAATTACTTTCAATGCAAGTTCCTTGTGTATAACTACCACAATTAGTTACATATTGTCGCAAAACATATTACATGAAGGGCGTGATGATTTCTAAGCTGTCAGTCTTCTGTAAGTATGCAGTTTGTCCAGAATAGCAACTGCAATTTTATGAACAGGATGTACATGCATACCAGCAAGTAATCTATACATTATATTGTTTACTTCCAAAAAAGACTGTGATTATACATCTATGGATTATATTCCTACAATAAACAATGTCCATGTCACAAGGGCACTGGTGATTCTTATGGCAGGAATATTTGTGCACACCGGAGATGCTTTCCAAATCTTTTGTAAGTGATATTTACTTATACTTATGTGTGTATGTATAACTTGCAATGATATCAATATTAAGATGTATTATTGATGAATTGAAGAAAAGAAACCAAGTCAGTGTATATATTAAAAATATATAGCAAATAATTTATATTCTAGCAGAGGATATAATTTTCTACAAGTAACCCTTCTACATATAGATAGTAAACTAAAAATCTTTTATTGCATTTTTAGACCCCAGTACACCCCACTGCACGGAGGACTCGAGGATTGTAAACACCTGTCTCAACATGTATTTGGAACGGGATGTAGAGGATATTATGGGAATAATTTATCCCGGTCATTCATCCAGAAGAAGTGTTTGTAGTCCAGATGGCTACATCCCCACGTTAGTAATAAGCTCATTACTGTCCCTAAATACCTTGCAAAGTGACATTTATACTCTTGAAAAAGTCGTCAAAAATTTGAGATTAAAATTTGATGTAAGAATAAATTCTATATGTATGTAGACTTCAGGGGGACAGGACGGTGATCACGGATATACCATCATTTGTAAAACAGTGTGAGCGGTTTTGGGAAGTGTATCGATGTCTCAAAAAAGAACTTGACGACTGCGAAGGTTTAACGTCCTTTTTCAATCTCCGTCATGTGCTCTACTCAATGGAAAAGAGTATACTCTGGGTCTGTGGGAAATCCAATTCAAGTAAATATTACTATCTATTAAGCACTATTTACTAAATTTAATTTCATTTTGCTTTCTTTTATGCAAGTAGCGCTTTTTTCTTTCATGTGCCATTTTTTCGCATTCAATTCCATGCATATTTTACATGCGGCATTTGCTTAAATAAATCGATCTAAATTATGGAGGAAGGTCAATATCTGTATTAGATAAGATCGCCCCCCTCCCCATGAGGCAAAATGCTAAGAGATAACACGAGTAACTAAATTTATCGATTAGTATAAAATAAGTCAAGCTCAGCAATTACTTCAAATTTCGGTTATTTCGGGTATACATTTTATTTCACGTTTGTTATGTTCAAGGTATGTAGTAGGCTTATAATCTGTTGCAAAATTATACAAGGAAGTAATAATATTACACATATGAGGTCGGTGAGTTTGATATTAGCTAAAATTACTGACTGACTTTATGACACAATAGGAGGAAAGTATATTATGTTGTTGAATAATTATTATATTGTAAGTACAGATATTATAATTATTAGTGATACAGAATGAATATTATTACAGTTTTCCCATCAATGTTTAGAATGAGTTGGTAGCTACATAATAAAGAAATTGTTAGATAAGCGTTCAATTAACTATTAAAAGTTAATGTACATATACATTAATTACTGTAGTTGAGCTTTGCGCACATTTGCGCCTATACTCTGCTGCTCCTTATTACACAACAAAAATAAAAATCTCAAACTTGCAAAAAACGAAAGTGCATGTTGACAATATATAATAACATATGGAAGGTAGGGGAATTCAGCGAAACGTAAACGACAATATCAGAAAACGAAGAATATCTTGAAAATGCATATTATTTGTATATTGGGTGTACTTATTACTTATATTTCCTAAAAAATTAAGTGATACGTAAAATCTCTACTGCAGTCTGGACCTGGACAGCAGTTATATTTAAAACAATACAGGAACAACTTCGAACAGATGGGAACGCTTGTCATGATATATTATTACCAAACTGCAGACACGACAGGCAGGATAGAGATATTCACTACTACTACAAATCGTAAGGGTTCGCAAATACAAATATTAAGATTAACTGGCTATTTTATTATAAAGCGCATCTTTATTATTCTTAAGTTATAACATAAGATTATGATTCTATAAGCTAATTATACTATTTTAAAGAAACAAATTTACATGTAAGGTATTAAGCCCACAGACACGTAGATTATTTCAGTCAGAAACTAAATAATTAACATTATGATATAAAATATACCTACGTCTCATTATAGGTAAACCATAATCGATTTTACACAGTACTCAGTAAGTTTTTAATGCCATTATCGTACCTATTCAATAATTATTAATCAAGGAACTAAAATGAAGTAGTGATTGATAATTACTATATATGGCTCACTCTTTCAACTCGGAAGTATCAACACATACAAACATGTGTATCAGTTATCCACCTAACTTTTCTATATCCACGGATATTGCTTGAAATCATCGCCGGAATTCAGGCTAAAATGTACTCTGTAGCCCGATCCACGTTGTAACAAATTATAATTTTGTTTCAGGTTCAAAATCTCATCCAGACAGCGCACATAAAGAAGTGCAAGATAGATTTTCAGGTAAACAATGTTGTCACTACTTACTACCTATTATACCAGAATTCTAAATTTATTATTACTCTACGAATAATTTTATCAGTAATCTTATTTTTGTATTAATTATAAATATCTGTGTCTGAAAATTTAATTTCCCTTTTGTAGTTTTGATACGAAATGTACATTGCTTGGAATGTCTACGAACGTCCAACAGGGTCATCGGAAAATGTTACAATGGAAATAATACTTTAGCCGGAGATTCACACATATGGGCTCAAATTTTAAGATTACAGCACGGTCCTGAGATCTGCTCTGAGCTCCAAAAACAATTGGACTGTTTCTGGGAACAAAATCCAATAGTTACATGCAAGGGTAACGGTACACATGTGTATAAAAGCGTAACTACGATTTTCATAAATGCCTGGTGTGATGAACACCCTTTCCGACAATTCGTAAGTGATAGCCGACAACAATATCTTCAATACGCTACTTTGACAGGATTGTTACTTGTCCTTCTACTTTGAACTAAATCCATACAGAATGAACACGATTTTAAAACAAAAACATTTATTACAATTTTAATAAGAAATGTTGTACTCGAATCATAAAGGCTAATGCCAACGCCAACAACTATGATCTGGGCGAAGCTCTTGTATAATTCAGGGTTAGAGTACTAAATTCATAATGAAAGGAAGGTTGGCAGGCGATGCATGTCTGAAATTTACGGTACAGCATATGAAACATTAGTTCAAAAAACTATTACTTTTTTAAGCCAACTTTTAAAAAACCAGTCTGTTATGAAAACAAAGTTGTTGCATTTAAAGAGAATTTAGTAATGACTCAAAGCGTCTCGAATTACCTTTGTGGAGTAATCTACCGATCTTAAAATTCTGTTCAGTCTCAATCATCTTTCGAAGAAGATTTCGAAGGTTTCCGACTATTTTCTTCGTCTTCATCTTTATCATTCTTGGTTTTACTGTCATCTTCGTCATCGTCATCACCCCAACCGCTTAGATCGTATTTTGACAAATCTCCATCATCATCATCGTCGTCTTCGTCTTCCTCTTCATCCTCGCTCTAAATAAAATGAGAGCAAATTGGTATAAAAATCCATGATAAATTCACTGCGAGTGGTTAACAAGTAATCACCTTTTCTGGTGTTGGAGGTTTCTTTACTGTTGCTGGAATTTTCTCCTCCACTACTTTCTCTATGTTGAGCTGGCTTTTTTCAGATTTACTAGGAGAGACGTCATCAGCTTTACGAAATCTTTTCTTTTTCCGACCAAACTAGAAACAGTACTTTAATTTAGAGGTCCTTGACGTCACGTACTATCCAACAATTAATATTTAACAATTTACCTCATCATATTCATCATCCGATTCTTCTCTTTCGATATACTCGACAACTCCCCGGTCATTGTATCCTGAATATGTACATGTCACATTCTTGTATTAACTCTTTAATCTAATTGTAAACATAAATTCAACCCTAATTTGAGGTGCAGCAAATATAAAACAGTGAAGTGAACCTCCTCCGTAGCCCGTTCGTTCCTCCACCTCACCATACTTGGGAGCGTTGCACATATTACACTGCTGCCTCCTTGCCCAGTTGACATTGCCACACCTGTTCCAAACATTCCAACACAATTTGTCAATATCAGTAACTATCAACTATTCAACTATATACTACGAAAGCTAATACTATGTATAGTACTATGAACGCTCTCTTTATTTGAATAAACTGAATAAACTTATGATTTATGACAGACTATTTCAAAACTGTTCTTTACTTGGTACACTGCCAGTCATCAGCACTGAAAAGACCTCGACTTTTCTCTGCCGCAGCTTTTCCAATTTCCACCCCAATTTGTTTTTTCTTAGCAGCACTGTCTATTTTTTCTTTACCACATCGATTGCAAGCTGTTCTTCTAGCAAAATTTAAATTGGCGCACCTGTAACACACAAATGTTTCAAAATTATTGATCATGTTATATTTTTTAAGCTATATTATTACGCCACCTCCAGCGTTGGTAAACAATCAATTATTCAACCCATTATTCGTGATACAAACTAAATACTTATTTTTCATACATACTAAATATTTATCCCATCTTGCAAACCCCTGACAGACACTTACTCTGGGTCAGCGCAAATCCAGTCACCATCGCTGCTCCGAAATTTTGATGCCATTGTAATATCAAGGGTAAATAAATATATCTATGCGAGCTAATCTGGAAACAGTCAAACAAAAAACAATAACCATATTAAATCCACAAAAAAAATAACAACAATAATAATAACATAATCAATAATCAAGTTAAAACAGCATTGAGCACTTTTCTTTTCCATTTAGCAATAATTTACAAAAAGCCGCTTACCAACAATTCCACCGGAATGAATCTAAATAACTTAAAATAAACTTAATTTTTTATAACAATTTAACGTATATAGTGTGGTACAAATGTGAAAAAGCCTATTCTCGCTCTATCGTAATCGACGACTGGAATGACAAGAATATAAATTCAGAGGAGGATTTTGTTGGGGCTGATGATGATGAGGAGCTTTGAGGGGGAGAAAATTAATAATTAAATTTAAAATCCAGAATAAATTCACGCTATTGAATCAACAACAATAAATTAAGGACAACATATTTACTACTGGGAATTCTTTAAACTCCGGTCCGGTTCCGGTCGTCACACAAAACTCACTAGAATTGAGAATTTAATAATGTGAATCGCTAAAAATGCTATTAATAAATATTTTATCCCAAATGTATAAATAATGAAATATTTTGCGGGGAAGAACTTTCCTATATATAATATGTAATATAGTAATTTATAATTTATGTTTATTTGTGCAAATAAATAAATTTTATAATATCAGAATATATTAAAAAATTGAATCAAGTGAATGGTCAATGTTCCATATTTAGCACTATTTTAAAGCTCCGCTCTGTATTGCTTTGTATACAAAACGGTATAGGAATATATTATTTGGAATAATAAATAAAAGGATTTCATCTCTTCATATTCTTCTGCTCTGCTGCTGCAGCATAGAGAAGAGAAGAGCTTAAATACTTCAGGGCGCCGTTTGATGGAGCAGCTCCACTGCATTTCTCGTCCCCTCAAATCTTTTCATTTCATCGCATCGCTCAAAATCAAAACTTTTATTCTCATCCTATACATTCCTAGAAATATGACATGGACAGCTCAAATGCTATGGATGAACTTTATTGACCTAAAAATGACCTGTTTTAAAAAATAAGTTGTAATTAGAGGATAAGGATAGGATAAGGATAGGTTAAATAATGATACAAATTTTTTTAATATTGATGACGTTTAATAGATTTGTTGGAGATATTTTAATGTGATCTTTACAGTCCTTGTAGCTAAAGTTGAAAATTTTGAAGTTTGATAGAGAGATCCCTTATTGTTAGTGTCATCATTATGTTAGTCATCTTTATATGGTTAAAGTTTTAATCAAATTGATTTTCATATTGTATAGCATTTTAGTGAAATTGCGTACTGTGTCGTAAAAGGCAAATACACATACCACAGCGGCATCAGTGAAATGAAGTTCTCTCTTGATTTAAAGTTTTAGGGAGTAATTTTGAAGTTTTAGCCAAACTTTAGTAAGTGCTCTTGGAGTTTTATTTATAGTAATTTTAAAGTTTTAGGGAATTTAGTAAGTCATTGTAAGATTTATGTATAAATTTTAAAGATTTGTTAAACATTTTTAAAGACCGGTTAAATATTGTTAAAGATTTGTTAAACATTTTAAAAAAGATTTCTTTATCTCTAATGATTTTAAAGTCTTATTCGGTAACTTGAAAATTGTAGGAAACGTTTAAATAAATTTAATGTTGTTAGGAATATCAAAGTCCTTTAAAGTTATTGTGATTTAGTACTTTTGAAGTTAATTGAGTTAGTAATTTTAAAATTTTATACATTTTATATTTTGGAGCTTACTTATACTAACTTGAGTTGGAGTAAATTAGTTTTAGTAATAAATCTATAAGGTAGTGGACTTACAATAAACTGCAGTCGGAAGTTACAGCAATAGTCAATAGTGGTAGAATGTAAATCTAAAATTTAAAACGTCGAAAAATGAAAATGAAGATGAAAAAATGTCTTCTTAAGAATATAATAATTTCATTATATTGCATAAAGCAGCGCTTTAATTAAATATTATTATTATTATTACTTGACTACGTTTCAACATGAATAATATTTATATTTTTATATATTATATCATAAACGATGAAATAGAGGATGTATCCTCGCTTAATTGAACAGTACAAATGCAATTAAAATGATGACTGCTAAGTTGTAAGATCCCGACTCTGGACTATATTAATGGTGTTTCCTCCAGTATGAGCCGGGCATTTTATTCTGAGGCTTCCACCAGTTCAACCATTTATACTCGTTTCTCGTCATCTGCTTTAGAATATGGTGCGCACGGGGATTCGTGGCTTGTATTTGTTTTCCGAAATAATTCCTCTTCCTTAGGAGCATCTGTGTAATATGGTAAAGAGCGTTTCATAATTAGTATTTAATAGCGTTTAGCACTGCCCCTGAATAATAAATAATTGATAATTTATTCTCATTTTAATTTTTTTGGAGAATTGTTTTCTCAATTTTCAAGACTACTAGAAAGAAACCTATAATAGGATGTGACTATGTGACAAGTTTATTATTATTTTTTTGAATCCTTCAATAGATACTCTGTATTGAAGATAATTCTATCTAACCATTTCAAAAAATAGTGATTATTACGTATTAACAATTATTTAACACGTGTGCAGGCTTCATCATCACCAATTTAATTACTCAATTTAATTCACCTGATATTCATTGCCGCGAAAGCCTCGTAACCAGGCTGGGACATCGTAGGAAATCAACACAGGATGAAGTTTGGGATTCCCTAGGATATCTATATAATCGTTTTGACCAAAAAGCGCTTTCTTTTCTGTCCAGGAATATTTAGGATTGTAATCCGGCATTGGTAAGCGTAGACCCGTATTCAATCGTGGCAGAGATCCACGCCAAGAGAGCTAAACGAATAATTGCAATAAACAAAAAGATATTTAACAATATTATTAACTTTTAAATAACATATTTGATGCATTACAATACATTAAATTCCAACATGATTAATAAATTAAATGTTTCAAATAATAAAATAAATACAAAATAAATACACAAATCACACAAAATAAACACAAACTACATACAAAATAAATGAACAATTAATATCAACGCAAACAAATGACAATTATTTGTATTATTTTAATTTACTTTATCATTGTAGCCGTGTCGACGAACTAAAGGTTTCTTATCCTTCGCGTAATAATGCACGGTCCGAGCTGGGACGGCGATTTCCTTTTGGGGAAGAACCGAACTCTGAAGGGACCTTAGAGTTCCACTCAGCAAATTCCGAAGCATTTTTAGAAATTATTAGCTATAATAATAATTTAATAAATTGTAATTATAAATACTTTTGTACCACAATTAAACTCATTGCAGTTTTGCCGTCGCGTGCAAATTTAATTGTGGACCTGTGAGGAACTTTGATATTTGAATTTTCCAGCGCGGGAATCTCAATCAAGTTCATCTTTTCGTCAGAAATTAAACTCCAAGTTTATGTAATCATTTTTATCTCCACTACGCCACACCGTTAAAACATTTATCCAGATAATTAATTTGAAGATATTAAATTTGCATCATTCCGTGCTTCAATGACTTTGTCCAAAGGGTTTATTCACTTTCTCAGTAAATATAATAAATTATTAAAAAACCAAAGGAAGAGACTTTTTCTGAATCTTCTTTTTGTGGACCATCCAAATAGAAAAGAAAGTAAATCATTTTTTGTGTATTTGTACTATTTATATTGTATTTTTTTGGTATTATATTAATTTCATATTTTATTATTCTTTAGATGGCACAATCCAACGGAACTTCGGTTGATGTAAATACGAAGAATCAATGGATGAAGATCCAGGAAGAGTTGAAGGATCAAGTAATTCTGTATGACACAGAAGCCTGGCAACATGATTTTGGGTAAAATGGAACTTTCTTGGAAAATGTTTATCTGTCAGGATCAGAATCCAATAATTTTACAGAAATAATGGGCACCGTTTAATTGCTTGTATTTATTTTTGTATGTATTTTGAAATCTAATACTGAACAAATTATTATTATATTTATGTATTTTTGAATGTTGAAGTGATTATATTTGTGTGATTTCAGACAGTTGAAACTAATAGCCGGAATGGATATTTCGTATCCCGTGGATGAAACTGAGGAATCCAATACAGCTGTCACCTGTTTGATCATTGTGGAATACCCGTCCTTGGCTAAAGTTTATGAAAAGACGAAGACAGTAGTTTTGGAACAGCCATATATTCCGGGTACATAAACAGTTTTACTTTACAACTGTTTCTAATTAAAATGATCCTCTATATTTTGTGGTTAACACGTCTTTGTAAATAATGTGATTTATAGGGAAGGATAAAAATAGCTAGTTGTATAATGGGATTATATCATATGTGAGTTTCGCTTTTCTGTATAATAAATTAACTGTAGGGTGGTTGTGTTTTCTCAGGCTTCTTGGCATTTCGAGAGTCTGGTCCGTTACTGAACTTGTTGGAAGAATTGCTGGAGAGTCAACCGGAGCTGAAGCCGGATGTAATTTTAGTCGACGGCAATGGAATTTTGCATCCGAGGAGGTACGGGTGTGCCTGTCATATTGGCATGAAATCAGATATACCAACTATCGGAGTAGCCAAAAATATTTATAAAATGGACTCAATAGAATACGACAAGCACAAGATAGGACTTGTAAATGTGGGAGACAACATTCTCCTTAAAGATGGACCTGATGTTCTAGGAATGGTAAGTAGACTTCAAATTGAAATCTCTTAAAAGCTATATATGATCTTAATAATTCTATAATAGTTGATCTTGTATTTTTGAAATGAAAAGCCCAGTTTTTTATCACAAAGGTTTTAACAAAATTTATTGTTCAAAATAGTTTATACTAAACATATGAGTTCATACATAATATTTCGCGGAGTGTATGTACAATTATAATATTTATTTTCTTTGATTACTCCATAGGCTTTAAAGACTGCCAAGAATGCAAAGAATCCTGTATTTGTTTCTGTTGGACACAAGATCAGTTTAGAGGTGGCCAAAGAGGTCGTTCTGAAGTGTTGCAAATTTCGAGTACCGGAACCGATTCGTTTCGCGGACTTTCAATCAAGGGAGATTTTACGGAAAGAAAAGGAGACTAAAAATCATACGGGATAATTATCTTCTTCTGCATAGCAAATTTTTTCAACGCATCAAATTTCGATTGGAACGCTTCAACTTCCTCTCTCAGGACCTGATTTTCGTTCAGCATGGTCTCAATATCCGTCTGTTCAAGGGATTTGTCCGTGTCTAAAATATCCCGCTGTTCAATTCGTTTCACACGACAACTGAAATTAATCGAATATTATCAACATCGTTGAATAATATACAAAACTGCGATTTATTTTATGCGGTATTATTAAATTATAATAAAGATACAGGAAATATTTTAATTTCTAAAGAAAATATATTTTTTTCTCCACACATACTTATACTTAAATAAAACGTAATTAAAAATTATGTTGTTTACCTCGCTGCATATCCTCGGTTTTTTAATGTTCGCCGCCGTTGTTTCATACGTACGATCTCTTCTCTTGACAATCCCCGCATTTTCAAAGTACGATTCAAGTCACGCACTGAGATGGACACGAGTTCATCGTCGGACATCACATCCATTCCGACCGTGTGTACTGGATTCTGCATCTGGGACAATCGAGCACTCTGAAAGTCGTCAAAATAGAAAACAATAAATTTTAAATTTAATACAAAATAATTATTATTTTATGAATTAATGACCACCGTTTAAACTTTATCGGATAACAGAATCTTCACACTTCAAGCTTAAAACAACTCTCATAAAGAACAGAATGTAAATCCAAAATTTGTTCGTATAAATCATGATGAATAATACAAGACCATATCAAATGTTTGAAGATAAAGAGAAGAGTATAAGAGTTGAAATATAAATAAATAATAATAAAGCAGCCGAGGCTAAAAAATACCCTGTGACTATCCTTCATAGGTCTTCCATGCTCATAAGCCATGGTACAGTCACGATTTACGTCCCAAAAAAGTATTAATAAACTTTAAAAAATTAAATAAAAAAGGAGAAATAATATCCTAATGTTCCTTTTACAGCTCAGAAGTCAACATGGTGCGTCTGAAAAGCCCTTGAAATCTGCAAGTCATCCCCATCGTTGCCACATTCGCCATATACCTTCACGTGCGTACATATGTATAATGAATGAAGAAACACCTGAAAGCGTACTTTGCTTCCCCTTGATGTCTCGGGGCTACTGATCATACTCCCTTCATCATCATCATCATCGTCTGAGCTCGAACTGTACATGATGAATGGATTTATTTTTATCCCCAAGCAACACCTAAACTGTAATGAAGGATAAGTTTTCCGTCCGCACCAAAACAATCGTACAAATTCCGAATGATCTGATCCGGGGAAGGTGCAAAGGACTGATTGACGAATAGGAACTGCAAATAAGAACAAGACATGATCTTCAGTATTTTAATTTCTACATAATACAAGCTTATGCATGTAACACTAATAATGCTATGCTATACTTAGATGCTCTAATCATAAAACATTATTTTCAAATTATCATTAACAAAGCCTAAATTGTCAATAATAAAATTCTACTTGTCATTAGCAAGCTTGATTTTTCAATAATAAATCTTACCAAATTACTGCCGTTCTCTAGTTTCAAATATCTTGAGACAAACTGAATTATATGAGCTACTTGCTTATCCGGCTCGACAGCAAATAATTTTTGCTTAATAATTGGCGCGTCTCCGACGGGCTTGAGTAGGACGTTAACTGTAAAATTGAGGATAAATATTATTTTTACAATTTAAAAAAATAAATATTAATTAATGAATTAATAAAAATCTTAATTAGCAATTCTTTATTCGTAGCCCCTTTAAAACACCAAAGCGAATATTATTTGATTTTCTATTTACACAATCTAGTATCGCTGGAATGAGCCAACACACACATCCAACAAAAACCAGAATATTTGTGATGAATTAAATAAATAAATAATAATAGAATTGCACCAACTTTTTTCTTTCTTGACCACTGGCGAACTTAAAGTTGACTCTCGCGAACCTGATCTCTCAACAATTGACTCGGGATTCGTTTCCGAAGGACTTGGATTTTCACCATCCATGATCTTTCTAGATTGACATGATGATGCAACTTATTTCACTTACGTTTTTCCTCTTCTTCTCAGGCACACCACACAGAAAAATCCAACTCCTCAGGCCACTGGGCTGAATGACTTCAGTGACTTTGTGCTTTGCGTTTGAATTTTCCGCGCTGACCACGGGCAGCAAATAAACTCTCATTTACGTTAACAGGGACGCCCTTGGGGTTTGTAATGATGAATCATGGAACAAAGATCGAACGTTTAGCTTACGTTTCTTTCGTTATTTAGTCCACTTTCCGTTTTTACGGTGTTGAATTAACTTTCACCAGCTTTCTCTCACGTGCGGACTTAAACAAAATAAGGGACAAGACGCAAAATATATATAAAATTATTCGAAGATTAAAGTTTAATACAAAAATTAATACAAAAATTAATACAAAAATTAATACAAAAATTAATACAAAAATTAATACAAAAATTAA
>JAQGAK010001857.1:0-25847 GCA_034696945.1 Lipothrix lubbocki
TGGTATATGTAAGTATACTGTATTTATATATATGTATGTTATTTGCAGTAGATACTGTATGTACGTTTTCACTTGTAAGCACACAAAAATATTGTTACTTAGGTATATCTGTATACACAAGAAGAATGTAGAACTATGTAGGAATGGGATAAAATTAACTTAATCCATTCCAAAGCCACACGAATGTGTCTTTCCTATCTCTAGGCTTCTCTCTTTCGTATGAATACATTGCTTTAATAGAATTTGAACTTAACTCGTATGTACTTTTACTATTTATAAAATAGAGTCCCACACTGTATAAAACGGTTGAGATTTGGCTTGTATACGGAATACGTTTATTTATATTAAGGCAATATAAACATATTGCTTACATGTAGCTATATAGTGAATAAGAGATATAGTAACACCCCCTGAATGAACGGCTGTCAGTTTATCTTGTAGCCTAGGAAGAAAACAAGAAGGAAAGGTACCTTCCTGACATTCGAAATGTGTATAGTAGTGGAGTGGCGTATGTAGCTGAGAAGAGGGCTAAAAATAAGTATAAATATTGCTACAGGGCTTATACCTTCCAATTTAGTAGCTTAGCATAAATAACACGAAAACCATTTGTTTGCACTTTGCAAAGTCAGGACCTATAAGGTTGACAACGACAGCGAACACACAACACTGTGTTATTATCTCAACGGGAATGATAATTGACCACAAATTACAGGGATGATTCAATTCCCCTGACTACACCGTGAAGAGACCGAGTAAACGAACAGAGTGTTTAATAGCATTTGCTTAACAAATCCCAATTTCACGTACCTATGTCACACTGTGAAGCCTCAAATGTAATTAATTGAATACTATGGGATATCGAGCAAAATTGTGGATGCTGGAGCCCAATTGAACAGACTCCTGATTTGCGTACAAACAAAAGCATGTCTTCATGCAAAGCACACTACAGATGCAAGTTATTAACCTACAACGCAAGGAAAGGGAACAAAACCAAACACAGCAGGTACATAATAATACCAACTTAAGAATTCCACACTACGACTCCACCAAAGTTTCCATATGATAAAGCGATCGAAAACCATACACGTGTTTTCAAAAAACCGCTGCTATTGTCGAATTAATAGTGTAGAAGTGTAGTTATGTTGTAGAATAGAAGTATTACATTTAAGCACATACTGTAGAATAGATGTATTACATTTAAGTAATTACATACTGTAGAATAGATATATGTACCTTTCTATTATAAATGGCTTTGAAGATATGGTGTTATAGAATAAATCCATTATATTATAGAATACAAAACTGCAAGTACACACAGCCTACAGCAATACAGCATACGAAAGTACACAACTCGAACACATAATCGACTGAGCTGATAGCGCTTTGTACTTACTGCAGGATAATAGATAACATGACATGTATACTCTGATACTTTTCACGACAACAAGAGTAAATTAAATACCTAACCTATAGATGTACCTAAACAGAGTGTAGTCATTACAAAAAAATGCTATAATAATTATTACTCTAGGATTTAGATTTAATGCTCAACTAACTACTTGTGTTTAGATCTCACACTTCAAACTTCAAGGTACTAGAAACAAACTACTGCTACTATAGCATTCATATTTCAATTTAATTTTATTGACTTTTCCAGTCTGAATAAATTCCACATACAGGATCTGCAATCTATATGCTGTCGTTGATTATAAACTTGGGAATGGAAATGACCGTATTGATTACTTTTATTTAGTGCTGTCTATGACATTTGACTCTTAAGTGCGCAGAGCGTTTCTTAATATAAAAAGCATTGACGCCGATCACAAATGACATATTACACTTCGCCACTGTGTAACTGGAGGTATATAGTAGTAGAATGGATAATACGCTATTTTCCTTTCTGAACGTTATCGTCAACTGTAAATACGTTTAAATAGTTCTAACATGTATGAAGTAATAATGAGACTACTGAAGAACGTTTAGTAGTGTATGTATATAGAGGAAATTACTGCTTTTTACTCTCGCAATACATGCAATCAAGCTTTGAATAGTATGGCATTACCACTGTTTAATTGGCCGTAACTTGTTCCTCGTGCAAATATTATTTACTCAATTAAAAACAAAAAGGTATAATTAATTAGAAATCAATAGCACAACTCAACACAATTTCTGAGGTAAGTATACACAGGGCCCGCAAGAGTCAGGGAACCACTGTTGAACATAAGTAATCACATCTTTACAAACACACTTATATTATAATAAGTTAACAAAGACTGTACTCATATACATACCACAGTTGGCACGTAAAGGGCAGACAGATATGCACGCAATAAGCCATAAACTATGTACAGATAGTATGAAGCGCAAAACTTTTCTGTAGTGAAATTAACTGACATACTAACATATGAGTCAATATTATTATGAACTCAGAACATAACATGATACACTTTTGCGTGCTAAACTTCAAATATCGGAAATATGTTTTAAAATATATTTGTAAATAAAACTAACCATGACGTAGACACATTCGTAAAAAAAAGGGACAAATGCATATAAAGCATTCTATAGTTATATAAACATAGTTATATACTTATATATAGCAATATAAATAAATACACAAAACATTATATGTATCTACTCCATCCAAATAAACGTATACACCAGCATATTTTAATGGCTTGTGTTTACTCGACGTAAATAATAATCCAGGCCAGCAACCTACCTATTATTCACGTTCTAAACATACTTACCGACTAATTGCTACATTTAGTCTGATTTCGTCACCGTGTAATTTGCTGATCGCCGAAAACAATAATCATACGAATTAATTACGATGTGTGTGGAAACAAAATAGAGGGAATCATTCAAGGATTACCCTTAATTTTCCCTGGTATGTGTATAAGTGGATGGTCGAGAAGGTATGAATATATGAGTAAATCGATAGCCAAGTTATTTTCTATGAAACGCCTTGTGTATTTACTCACTGTAGTATTTACTATTCAAGCTTAATTAACTCGAAGTCTTTTCTATATGCTAACAAGCCCCTTTTGTTTTCCAACAAATTTAATTATCTGGGAAACGTTGTTTGGCACGCCGAAACAACTTTACAGATATAATTTTTGAGAATTGTGAATACCACACAAGAGACATAAATATTGAAATGTTTCAGCTATCTCACTTCAGAGTGAATTAATTATGCACATTAAGCACACACGATGTAAGGGAAGGTGTATGCTGTTGGTGAAATAGTTGATCCCATCGGTCGAAGGGAAACATCTACAGTAGTTGGTATAAGTTACATATCTTGGAGATAAAACAAGTTTAACATTTGTATAGGTAGGTAAATTGGTGCCCAAGGAGATGTAAATCCATGGGATCCATTAACCAGAGTGGAAACTGAGGCTGAAACCTATCAATATGTATTTGCCGAGGATAACAAAACCTACATGGACCAATGTACATTTAATGTGAACCCAGATGTGTGTGTGGAGGGTAACAGCCCATTTGGAACTTTGATCTCACCAAGCTTTCAAGCATGTGGGGATATTAGTGTGGAAAAGCGTTTAATTTCATTTTGTAGGCTTGAGCAGTGTATCTACTTATAAGGTATAGGTAGTAGTATAGACCTTATTATACTATCTCACTTGAATGCCGTCGTTGTGTCCAGAGAAGGATTGCTATTGCCTAATACACCAACTTTGCAACAACTTGAGCAATATCAACACTCACATTTCCCGATAAATGGATGGACGGACTGTGAAAAGTATTGACGTGAGAGCTTCAAGGGAGCTTACCTTGTTTTCTTGTACTTCAGAATCTCGACGGCTTGCACTACAAAACCTTGTGCAGCAAAGTTGAAAATTAGAAGAAAACGGACAACTTCACTGAAACCATGCTTTCCGTGCAAGCTTCATCAAGATGAAGAAGAAAAGTCAAGTCAAATAAAAGACGAAACAAGGCTGACAAGCCACCCTTTTTCCATTCATTGAAAATCTTTTCCTTTTTATACTCTTATTCTCTCTCTCTCAATATAAGCTAAAAGCCCTTGTTGTTCCTCTGAAACTCGTTCCATACCACTCCTGAGTTGTGATAGAAGGCCGAAGCACACGAGTGACTAAGCAGAGTAAATTCTCCATTATGTATTTCAACATGTGGAGATGTACCCCGCAGAAGAAAAATGGTGTTGCAATCTAATCTAGCCAGCTCGTCCGTAGTCTCTATTGGTGCTACATAAGTAACACCATTAGGGACCTCAAGCTTGGTTGATGCATACTTGTCGGTTGGACTTGTATCATCCAAAAGTTGTAGATGAGCGAACGAAGGAATAATATCCTTCTGGAGCCTCCAACTAAACCATCCATTTAGCTCTTCTCACCGTCTGCATGTACGTAACACACTAGGAGATAGACCAATGCCAGTAGTCCTACTCACTCACTCACTCAAATATCTAAAGTTTCGCTTGACAACTTAATACAGACCAGACTCGGTTCTGTTCATTTCGTGCGTATCATCTCTCCTTCGTTCCCAATGGTTCTGGATGTCTACACACTTGCTTGGGTGTACATAAGAGGGAACCATAAGTACAGCCAACTGATATATCCAGTCAGTTTAACCAAGTATTAAGTGTCTTTTTCCTCTGATGCATCTGCCTCTCTGGTCCTCTGCTAACTCCGCTTATGCAGCACCATTGTCTACAGTACTAAATGATGTACCTCCTGTATAGTACTTGACTCTAAAGTATTCTAGCAGGAATGTAATGAGCATACCTTGACTGAGAATTAAGTACGTACATATGTGAGTGCTGGTGTGTGTGTGTGTGTGTGAGGAGTAAGTACTAACTACCCATACAAAAGATGCATAGACAATTCATGATAAACCATACTAACTCGCTAAGTAATGAGCTGAAGTTAGAATTCGCTATACTCCTCGCCCTTTTTTATATTCATCCATGCGTCCAACCATGGATTCTAGTCAGCGAAAAATTCTGTGGACACGTATCTCCTATTCCACACCATAATATTATGTTCCGTTTCGGTTTGCACACAGCCTGACAGACTACAATCTATCTCCATGAGACATGAATGCACACACACACACACACACATGTACTCAAATAATCTGTAATCCAGCCACATGAAGATGCCCAGAATACACTTTTATCCAAACAGACAAAAAGCATTGCAGAAGGAGAAGAAGAGAAGGAGGAAGAAGAGCCAGCGCACAAGAAAAAAGAAAGAAAAAGAGACGACGGAACTAACTAAAGCTGAAACTTACTTTTATACTCATAAAAGCATGTATACTCGTGGTAAAAGCTTTACTATATGTACCTAGCAAGGTATACTTGCATGTAAGTTTACATACATGTAAAAGTGTATAGTATATACTTATTATGTATAGGGATAGATACCTAAATGCATTTCTGTGTATAAGGTTTCTGGTCGAAGTACACATCCGTGAGTTATGTACGTGATATCCAAGTTGAACAAAGGGAAGCCGCACAGTGCACGAACCTCCACACAGACACACACACATACTTATAGATACTTACATAGGTGTATATTCGCCAGCATTCTCAGTGTTCCATCCCAACATTCTCGCCTGTTCCTATACCTAAAACTCTAGCAAAACTTCAGCACCCAGCTCCAAGCAAACCTTGGTGTTTGTCTACCATTCTTTCAACTTGAACAAATTCAAGGAAAATGAAACTACATCTTCTTAAACATTTGTAGAAATCCATTTGAGACCTTTGCCAAAAGGACAGACTTCTTGTGTAAAGTTAAGGAAAGTTTACTCAGAAGCCTTCCCTTCCTACCCGTGTATAACTTGGCTAGGAGAATATCCGCACCACAGAATACAAACGCTACACCTAAGTACAGCAGAGCTGTTCCCTAAGTACAGCAGAGCTGTTCAAGAACTATACACAACTCTATCATATTTCCAAAGTGTGCAGCAGAACAAATTACTGCCAGATAAACAGTAGCACACACATCTAAAAATCCACACTGTTGTTGACTGTCGCAATCGCAATCCCATTTACTCCAACCGCATTCGTACATGCAGTTACTTTACTCACATGTAATATTGACTACAGCCAAGGCGCACAAACAAAAGCAAATATATACTTATATAAGTATACGTGATAGCTGAGACAAGGGGGAAAAGTTAATGATTTGACCTAACCTACTACTATACTACTACTATACTACTACTACTGGCATTCCTAATTCTTCCTAATAACCATCTCACTAGCACCAAAGGAATCATTTGTGAATTATGAACTGCACAATTCTCTCAGCATTACAATTTATGAGACTTGCGTTTCTGCTCCGTAGATTTTCTAACGTTTTCAGATTATAATATGCCAGCAGTTCACAAGAGTAAAGTAGATAATCAAGTATAAGTACATACGCATGACGAAAAGCAATAACAGACATTTACAATTATCGTAGTAATGCATCCATTCCCAGGAGTATACATTTCCTAGCTACTTGATGGCTTATCATCTCTAACTCAACTCAGCAGAAAAAAATAAACACGTACTATCACTACCCACTGTTAAAAACTGTTAATTACCCTGAAAATTCTCCTTCAAATTGCCACCAGCTATACAAGCACAGCTAAACATATACACTCATGCACACACAAAGACGAAAAAAAATATTGAGAAGTGGCTCGTTCAACACTTAATTGCTTTCCGCTCATATCAAATAAACATTTAAAAATTATTTTTCCATTGAGTCCTAAATCCAGATAATTCAGTGATTCCAGATTGAATCAGCGAGATTATCAATGAAGGAAATTTATCTTGTCACGTTTACCCATAGAGAAATAATGAATAACAATAGAAAAGAGCGCTTAATCTTCACACCAACTAGTTTTGCACAAGAACAAGATGATAAGATTTATCGTTTTTTCTAGCATTCCATCTCAGGCAGAAGTGAGTGCGCTGTGTATAGACGGCAGACGGTTAGTCTCTAAAACTGAGGCAGTGCTACTATATAATATAATCCTTCCTTCCTACAACATAAGCCATACGCTACTATATACAACATAAACCATACTCTCCTATATATAACATAATCCTGCAGTTGCACTGCTATAGCATATAGTAATCCCGTCTATATATTACATATGGGAAAATTTCTATCTCGCCCCGTTGCAGTCCTCTTTCCGGCATGTACCACACACCCGAAAATACAACAGCAATTACAGCCCATTATGCATGTAGCTGGTCGGAGAAAATGGCGGGGTGAGCGGTCGACTGAGCCAAAAGCAAGCAGGGTTCCAAATGTGATGTATGCATAAAACATCATGCAATTTCCGATGACGATGTCAAAGAAACCACGAAGGCCGGCCTACGTGCATCTGTACTTGTAGTACACATAGATAGCTTGTAGTACGGATAGTTTTTGATGCTGCTTATTATGTCATGCAGACGGAGATGGATCGAGGGATAAAAGGCCGATATTACTATTATATTAGGGGAAAGAGACGAAAGAATGATATCGAAGGGCTACACTTTTACGTGTTAATAATCGGATGGAGCTAAAGTACTAATACAACGTCTACTCTGTCTGAAGCCTTTCATCAGATGTGTAATCAACATGTTTGTGGCCATGCCCTCGAGCGCGTACTTGAACTTTCGCATCATTACAACAACCACATGGACGTATTGTTAACAATATTTTAAAGTAATAATAATCACCACTTTATTAACTTGTCTCATTGTCACTGCTGTACGATGAGTGCTTTACTTCATGTACTTTCCTACATATGTACTCATCAAGCCCACAAATGTAATTCCCTTGTATGTACTTTAATACTTCTGTAATGTATAGCTCCACTATTTAGCTTTACTTGTAAAGGAATAATAATTATTATTCATCACTGCGACTTTAATTTCCAACATTTAAATACTCCGGCACTGTTGTTCACGGACTGGACTACTTCACAGCCAGGCATGAATTCTCTCTTGGGGCAGCTATACTTACTGAGGAGCGGACAACAACAACAGCAAGAGGAGAGGAGAGAGATGATGAGCAAAAAAGAGATAGACCATTGCCGTGCTTAAAAGAGATAGACCACTACCGTGCTTACAAGAGATAGACCAGTACCGTGCTTAAAGGAGATATAGACCATTGGCATGCTTTAAGTATAGACACAATTTTCCAACATAAAGGAGCTATTGCCACGTATAGGAGGTTAACCATTGTCGTGCATAAAGGCGATAGACCACTGCCATGGTTCAAATAGCTCTGCAGAGAGAAGGTGTAATTAAATTATCCAACCCTACACAACACGGCAGTAGCCCACTAATAAGAAATTACGTATAGACAGTCTCCGCAACTCTAGGAGTAAAAGGAAAGAGAGAGAGAGAGGAATGGGAGCCACCTTAGCGTCTTACCAATTTGATGTAAACGATAATTTTAATTAGTTTCAACTTATCAACAGTGATATAATGGCTTGAAGACCGTAAGTAAATAAGACAACCAAACACTATTTTATTTAAGCCGCGACTGAAAGGCCGTAAACAAGAAGAATATTGCAGAATCCCTCCCTTCCATTTACCTTTTGCTGATTTCCTTTGGCAAAGCCTTTGTGTATAAAAGGTAGCATATATTATATAGAATCTCTTTTACAAGTTAATCTCATTGACAAACCAACTACAAAGAGGAAAGAACTTATGTATGCAGTTGAATACACTTATATATAGATATATGGAGAGGCTGAGCAGTCTTTGAGCACAAAGTAAATCTTTAATACTGAGGTTAAAAATGAATAAAGTTATCAATTCCCATGATTTTTATTCACTGTACACAACTTTGTGTGTGCTTTTCAAGTCCTCTGAGGATGCCGTTTCGGGAATACCAAAGGCAGCTGAAGCATCGGTAAATCTTGCTCACTTTTCGTTTCCTCCTTCCTTCGTTTCACTAAACATATTGAGAGCTGAGGGAGTGCTGTATGTTTTCAAAGCACACAGGCACTGACAGCAGTTGAAGGGACGTGCATGTTTCCTTATTTATATGAAGAAGAGTTGTGAAATGCTCATTAATCCCAGGACTGACTCTGTTTGTAAATTGTTGGTTGAATTGATTCAGAGTTTCCAACGTCCTGCATAAACAAACTCTATGTGTTTCTATTACTGTGCAATTTATTGCATGTATTTTTTCCCCGTTTTATTTTTATATGACGCAATCGCAATGAATAACTTTTATAAAAACGACTAATCATTCGGTGCACAACAATTCTCAAGGCCCTGACGTGTCTTTTTTTTCCAATTAGTCACCTTATGTAATTAAATTTTTATTATTTTTTTAATGGAAATACGTTAAAGACTAAAAATACATATTGGACAAGTCTTGGAAATATTACTTTGGTTTCTTCTGGAGAAGAATGATGAATAATGCTTTGTTTTGAGAATAATTTTTAGTCCAGGAAAAGAATTCTAGGTAGTCCAGAAATAGGAAACGGAAATTATTGGACTGTTGTTCCCAATGTCGGCGTCAACTCTCACAAACAAAAAGAGGAGACTCGTGATTTCTTTTAATTTTAGACTACCAACAGGGGAATGCACATGAAAGGAATAGGAAAACTTATGGCATAACAGGAAGCCCTTGTGGGGAAAAGTTATGTCATGGAACAATGAAAAATAAAAGTACATGAAAGAAAACAATTTTTGTCATTTGCTTTTGTCGTCAGAAGAAACCGAGACCCGATTTGAATGCAGATGTACACAAGGAGACTGTTAGGTTACACAGAGAGACTGTATAGGAGTACTAAGCGAAAACGCCTTTGTAGTCAATCAATACGAATATCTGAATACCTCCAGGTTCCTTGAACATTCACAGGTCTCTTTCTCTCTCTCCCTCTCAACTTTCATTCTTTTAACAAGTCTAAGTTTCCAGCAGCAGAAGCAAGAACACAAGTTCATTTGCATCGACCCGCCAGGACGGATGGAAATGGGAAATCTTTAGTTAGAGTGCCTTCAACACATTACAAGAAAATCTTCATCTCTAACGGTTTCTTCGTCTGAATTGCTTCTTGTGATTTGCAAAGTTTAACGAGATTTGAAAACAAACTCCAATAAATCATCTCCAGACAATGTGATGATAGACAAGTGATCCTGAGTTATCGTTAAGCTGTCTCTATGAGTGCAGGATATATTTGCTAATGTGTACATACTAATAAGTACGTAATGCTAATGTGTATGAATGCAAATGCATGCAGTCATACACCTTTTGCTCTTTCTCTCTCTATCTCCATTCCACACCACACAAGCACTATAAAATACAAATACACTCAATCCCAGAGGCTCGTGCATCCATCATGTACAAATGTTACACTAATAATTGATACAAGTGTTGCTCAGCATTTGTGTACGTGGAGTAGAAATTAATCCAAGAAATACTGCAGTGAAAGATTACCATCCCGTTCTAATGTACAGTCGCATACATATGTAGATGTATTTAAGCCAAGCACTTATGACGATGCGGAGTTGGATTGGCGATGTGGTCACAGTCCTGAGCGATTTATACAGTCTCAAATGCTAGATGAAATGTATATTATATACGATCTCAAGTATAAAATCAAATCTCAACTCAAGTATAAAATAAGAGATCTCAAAAGAGTATATAAACTACAATCTGAAGTATATTGTATACATTCATCAAAGTAAAAATCAATGTAATTATGACTGCAGATTAAGTAACGCATCCTGCATTGGTATGCATATACTAGATGTAGAGATGAAATATGTGCGGTCTACTGTTTCGCTATAACTCACATTAAGTGATGTTAAGTAAGTAAGTACGTAAGTAGAGCCAATAATAATACATACGTAAGTTCAAGTACAGCCGTGTAATGTGTGATTGTAAAAACTGGTTGTATCAGGCGTGACCCCAGGAAATAATTATAGCATTGCCAATTATGTAACACAAAATATAGATATATTTTACATGCTGCCTAGCTATACATAATTGCAATAATGTATATGCCGAATGCTTTAACAACTCATTTAAAAGAAGTTCAACATTCCCGATCATGCTGACAAAACTTTGAAGCCTAGGTTAATTGCATATGACATGCAGAAGCAAGCATAAGAATACATATACATACTACTCTCCGATAAGTAATGCAAGTTGGGATTTGTTTTTCACAAACGTCAGTTCAAGAAGCTCGCTAGAATGACTATTGAGCAATCTGAAAGCTCAAGTTTTGTAGTGTCAACCGTCTTATCGACGTTGGACGGTTGGAGTCACCCTGATCAAAAACAAGATACAGCAGTGTACTGAAAAACAGTAATAGTACCCAAAGGTACACAACCCAAATGATATACGCGTACTCTCTACTAATAACACTGGACTTGTTTGTTAAATCCCTTAGCCATTGGTGGGAATTGAATTGCATGTTTACCGTATTACATTTAATTATCCTTTAAGCTATATTATCGCCGTTTATACAAACAATCAACGACCAAGTAAATAAAGAGTTGTGGGAAGTGATGATTACTGTGTATGTGTAACGTTACAAAAAAATGAAATGAGCATGTACCTTCGGAGGAATCCAAATATTTTTTGTTTTGTTTGAAGTCAAGTATGAAAAATTTTCAAAGTGTAAACACAAGTCACACTGTACACTATTAGGCTTCAATACAAAAAGCAAGCTTTGTTTATTATCCAACAATGTAGCTTGTAGTATATACGAACAGCACTAAATATCCCGGCTCTTCGGGATTCCAAATTGCACTGATTGATAATTACACCAAATTTGTATATGAGTATGCAACAAGACCATGAGGACTGTGAAAACACAAAACACGATTATTTTTTGTCAAATGTATTTTTACACAGAACAATATATTATTATGTAGAATTGATACAGGAGGTATAGGTATTATGTAGTTTAGAAATGGAAAAGGATCCCACAACGTAATATACTACCGTACAGAGCGATAGCTCTTTGAGCTCTAAGCTAATGCACAGGTTAGTGTGTAGTTCGAGGTAGCGCAATTGCCCACTCACTCACCACGGCCACTAATCACTTGAATCACTAATTGGCGATGGGTTTGACTGTGAAAACAACGTTAATCGTCGGGAGCAATGCTGAATGCCCCCAACCAACACCAATTGTAAATGTGACTGATCACAAAAGTGTCTAGTTCAGTAAGGTGGTGGTATGGCTCTCGTCGTCGTCGTTGGTGTCTCTCTTGGCCGTCACTGTATACTTTATACTTCATCCCATGTAGTAGCTCTAACAATTCACTGAAACTCGACTTTTGAAATGCTCAAGAGTTTCAGAGAAGACTGTAGCAGAACATCCACCAAAGTGAACTTGTGTGTGTGTGTGTGTGAGTGAGAGTCTGTATACGCTTGCTTTCCTATGGGGGGTGGTTCATCAATAATTTCATGACAAACAGATGGGGGTGTCCTAATCCTTACAATTTTTACACCGTAGCGCTATCCTTTTTCTCTTTGTTGAAAAATGTTTTCCGCAAAAATCAAGGCATTTATTTATATTAAACATTCAATTTGAAAAAGTTAAAGCAACGCTTCTATACCATTCAAGGAATGTCCCAGCGCGTTTTACGCGCCTCCTCTCTATTTTTCAGGCTGTCCAACTGACTTGGGCTTTACTTGTCCTGTACCTTTCTACGAAATTTACATGAAACGCACTATAGGATTTAACCTTATCCGACAATTTTACATCAAAATATTTGTCTATCTTTCTACATTGCATTTCTCAGGCATCTAGTTCAATTTTCAGCATCTATACGGCTTGTAATGCATTGGTGCATTTGGGACCGCATACAGCTGAACGGTTCTATATTGCAATCAAATTCGTTATAAGCAAACCACTAGCTGTAGTGAGCTTAACTTAATCACCCAACGATACTAGTTTTACATTAGGCAGCATGCCTATTTTGGTAGGTGATACATAACCAAGATGTAATCATTGTGCGGCAAAGTTGTGTATGCTGTTTGAATGCATGTTGTGGCGTAAAAATTTGTCTGACAATTTACTTCACTTTAAACATGCCACACTAAATTATGCCACAATGCTCAAGTCGAAGCCAGGCTGTCCTGCAGTGTTAACTTCGTCCATGGGAACCACTGTTAACAGAATTTGTGAAAGAATCCTTAACAGACTCAGAAGTGTTTCATATACCTCGTTTGGGTTAGTTATAGGTATACAAGATCCCCTTTTATTGCATTGGAGTGCCAGAGAGAACCCAAGCGTCCCTCTCTGGTAGAAGAGCGCTCGTTGAATAAAGATATAGATGAATACAGGGCGTTTAATAAAATAGTACAGTTTGGGACTGACTATACACTGCTCGTTTGCCGGTATGTATTTTATTAACGAGGTGGTGGAAAGCAGCAGAAGCCGTATCCTTCCAATGCATGGATTTCTTTTAAAAAGTTTAGTATATCCGAGCTCTAACATTGTACGTTCTACGCGTCTTACATTTATACAAGTGTATATATGTATACTTTACACAGAGATACACACAATACACATAAACACAGCTTGGGCTCTTGGTTTTGGTGGGTAATGGTGAAGCTAAAAGGGGGAATACATTCTATCTGCTGTAGTTGAAGCTGGCTATTGCTTCAGTAGTGTTGTCTCTCACTCAAGAGTAAAAGCATTAGCTTGTATTAAGTCTGCCTGTTGTTGGCACTGCTGGCTAAAGGCCTTTATATAGCTTAAGCATTGCTGAGTAAAGCTTGTATAGCATTGCTTAGAAAAGGCCTGCCCAGTATGTATATATACGGTTGCTTGTTGTTGGCAATGCAATTGGTAAAGGCCTGTGCCTGTAGTGCGTGCGAGAGACTGGAGTATTTTAAGTGTGTACAATGTACATATTAAAAGGTCTGGAGTCAGGCTAGTGTTACCCCAAATGAAATGGCATAGAACCGAAGCAGTACATAAGTATACATATCCTTTACTTCTCACAGTCATTTACTATGATGCTTGGAAAATTCGTGTGTGTAAATTGTAGAGCATTGAGTATGTAGAATGGAAACTTTCGGATGTAGCCATAATACTGTTTGGTGTGTTCGTTCTGCCAAAATAGGATATGTCAGATATACTAAATGTTCGGGCTATATTTGGTGTGCATACATACTCCGTCCTATCTTTAAACCATGGGGTACGAGGTATACATGGTCATAACGTTCTCAAGCCTTTAACAGCGATGGCAGTTATATACGTATACATCGTTAAGGATACTGCATATAAATACAGAATCGAGGATATCAACAGCGAACAATCCGAGAATAGAGTACTTTCCGTATGTACCAAATTACTCCTCGCATGGATCTACAGGAAGCTAAATACATACACGGTGCATATAAATGGGTTTCAGCACTAACAGCTCTAGTCCTATACATCCGCAGGTTAAAGCGTTAGCGTTATGTATCTACGTGAGTTAAAGTGGCAACGCTAAGTACGACCGTGTGTAAAAGTACGTGGCTTATGCACCAGTGTTGTTGGATAGAAGCCCATGTACTACAATATTCTTGGTACAAATCGTATGCACCATTATGTATTTGGGTAGGAGCCTTATGTAACACAATGTATTTGGGTAGGGACCTTATGTAACTCAATGTATTCGGGTAGGGACCTTATGTACCACAATGTATTTGAGTAGGAACCTTATGTACCACAATGTATTTGTGTAGGAACCTTATGTACCACAATGCATTTGTGTAGGAACCTTATGTACCATGTGAGTAGTATCCATAAGCATTGAAAAAGGGACCTTATGTATTAGAATATATTCTAGTGGAACTCTTATGTACCACAGTGTATTTTGGTAGCATCCTATATCCTCCAATGCAGTTGTGTGGGATCTTATGCACCTCCATGTAGCAGATAGAAGTGATATGTACGACAATGCTTGAGAATAGGGCTGGTATGTATTCGAATGCAGTTGAATCGAGCCTTTATGTAGCTCCATGCTTCACATTCATTTAGTATGTATTTAAATGCATAAGCCAGTTCACACATACAGAGTAAGCAAGAACACGGAGAGTTGCTGCTAAAAGCTGAAGAGTCCTAAAAGCTATGTGTATGCTGGGTCCAACACAGGCTGAACGACGCTGCCGACACCACACAACACACAAGGAATATTATAAAGGTTTTCAGACTCAGAGTAGGGAAGCCAGCAAGAATTTTCCATCGATCCAACTCAGTCTGCATGGGGGAACATAGTGTTGAAGATAGGATCCAACATAGATCCACCAGCAATCTCCTCCTGTACGTTCATATGTATCATGATTTCCATTCCAACCCGTCCATCCTATTCTAAACCATTCCACCATTTTCCACGCAAGACCCTTTTACTTTATACTTTACCATTTGCTATTGCCATCCTTTTTACTTCTCTTATTCTCTTCTTCTTCGTCTTCTTCTTGTCTTCGCCTTTAAGGTCTGTTCACACAAGCTCAGTCTTGCCTCTTGCGCCCCGAACAACTTTCGAGCAGGAACAACTTCTTACTTTTGACTGGCATTAGAGTAAAATGCTTAATCTTAATGCCATAACCACAGTAAAATGGCTTTAGTTAGTATACTTTAGTTTTTAACTCAATTTATAAAAAGGTTGCTCTAGATTAAGTTCATGTAAGTTAGGTAAGGCTCTGTCTGTCAAATCCAATAGTTAAATTTTAACGATTTTAGCGCCATATCTACTTTTGTAATTGTCTAATTATTGATAATGCTTTAAAACATAGCCCTAAGGATGTTTACTCGGTTTTCATAGCTTATAAGTGGTATTACCCGGGTTACAAACGGGACGGTTGGTACAAAACAGTGTGAACATGCCTCAACACTAGTCTACAATATAGTTTTAAGGTTTGCTCTTCCCTCTGATGTTCCTCTCTTTTACTGCTCCTGCTTTGCTCCAAGTGCTTCCAAGTAATATAAACGCTCGTATGTACAAAGTCTGTATAACCCCGCTTTATACATGCGGGACCCTCGTCACATCTCTTGTGTTGTATGCAGAAGATGAGAAGAGCGAGAGCGAAGGAGTCAGTAGTGATGAGAAGCTAAAGGAAGGTTGTTGGAATGCATATAACTTTTTGAAAGGATCGTAGAGTGGGAGAGTGCATATACACAGATAGAACTCCGCGGTTCTCAAGTCTTCTTCACATTCTGTCTTCTGTCGTCCTTCTTAGACTAAAAGTAAAGGCGAAAAGTATAAGGATAGAGTCTATAATGCATGTGCATGTACGGAACCCATAGGAAATTCAAAGAATTTCCCACCAGATAAGGATTTACAGAGCTTTTAGGCAAGTCTCTGACTATTTTGTCCTCCTGACTCCATACGGTGTGGCTCTTGTTTTCGAGGTGTAATTCAGTGTGTACTTATGCGCAAAAGAAGGATGATGCATTACCGCCCAATACATATGTACCATTCCAAACAACATTACTTACTTTTACTGGTCGGGCACGGGCAATCTCCTCTTTTTCCTCTCCATGCTGTAGCAGTTGCCTTCTTCCCTTTAACAACAACACACAACTAGTGTATGCATTAATCTCTTGAAATAATAAGCTGTACTTACTGATACTCACGGAATGGCTTCTGCCTGCCTCCTGCATTCTTCTTACCATTTTATTAAACAGCTAGGTGTATAGACTCACTATATTGCTTTTCCACTATCATAAACGATATGAGGATTTATTTATTTTGACTGACTGTGGAAAAGGGTGTTCTGATTAGGAAGTCCTCTTCTCCACGCCAGAGCATTTTATACCTTTCTGAATCCATGCTTTTTAGTGCTTCTGTATAGCATTCCTTCTTGTATACGGTTTTACGGTATGTGAATTTTGTATGCAAGCTTCAATATACGAAATACTGTATAAGCAATGAGTAAGTGAATTTTATACATATAAGTTTGGTATATGATGTAGTATACTACATACATGACAGTTCTACTGCATTAAGTTGCAGTTATTAACCATGTAGGCGACGGATTGGTTCCTTGAGAGAAAAAAAATTTGTCACGACGCATTACTAGGAAAAATATTTCCTATTGTTTAACTTACATAAAACGTTGTATTTACTGGAAGGATGCAGGATGATAGCTCGTTGTTCATAATAAGAAGTGTATATAGAGGTATACACACATTTAACCAACACTGTCCTGTTTGAATGCTCATTTTATGGTATTAAAACCATTCGTATTTTTCGACTGAAAGGAACAACAAGTTCATTTTGCTGTTTACATAACCTAATGTTGCACATGTAAGCACAACATACACAAACCTATGGAACGAGTATATTCCTTATACCGCAATTTTGTATATCTAAACCTTATATAAGTATATAAGGGTGTTCATGCTCAGTTTTGTGCTTATGCACAATGGATAATTTCTTTGTCACTGAAGCTCACCAACTTAATTTCTCTGTGCTGACGAGTTTACACAGGGGCTTGTTTTCAGCTATTTGACAACTCTCTGGGTATTTTACATGTTTCACAAAGGCCACATGTACATTGCCGTATTGCTCCATGGGCATTTGGATATTGCCTTGGGAGAGCCTGAGCAGCAGTGACAAGTTTTTTTCCACTGGCTTGATCATGGATAACACGAAGCCAGGTAGAATTTACATTGCACTTGACACTTGCTATTAGAGTAGATTTGACGTATTGATAGGCATCATTTAAAAGCTCATTAATACTGTGAAGGAATGATTAGAGAGCAGTTACTAACCAGCGTGATAAAACTGTCTTTTGGGCAAAGTATTGGGATGGAAATAAATTTAATTTAGGCGGTGCAATAATTAAAGAATTTAAAGTGCCTGATTAACAGGCTGTTGGTATCAGAAACGTGAGAGTAATGTCTGGAATCTTGATGTCTAGGCGTGCGGGTGTACCTTTTTAGATGCTTCGTTTGTCGAACAAGTCAAATAAGCTAGAACGAGTTTTTTCTCCTAACAATTTCATATGTGGTCTCTGTGTCTGCAATAACTTTAGTATCTGCAATAAGTTACGCTGGCTCTAATGTATGTACGTTAATTCGTTTCTCGTCCTAACCAACTGCCTGCTTGTGCGGTGGTGGACTATATACTTTCCTCGTTCCATGCATATCTAATCATGTGTGTGTTCCATTATGCATTAGAAGTTTGATGCATATGTTAAGTTGTTGTATCAACATTTATGATACGGCTGTGCCTTGGAAAGTAACCACATCTCATTTTCAAATATAGATATATAGTGTATTATGGTAAGAACTATATGCAAGAATAATTCTTACCATGTAAATACTATATGCTTTTTTAAATATTCAGCCTCTACATTACTTGGTTTACGCGGTGTGACTTAAAGTCTCGAGGACTTACGACTGATCAACAAATCTTGATGTTTGTTTTCTCTATAGCGCTAGCGGTGTCACTCCTCTGATGATTTCGCGAGCTTGACCATCCAATCTAGGCGGTATGATTTGTCGTCGAGGATGATGCAAAATGACAGATTTTGCCCGTGATAAATTTGTCTTTGGTTCAGAGGGAGGTCTTTAATTTATACATGGAATCATGCATCATGAATATTATTGTGCAAAAGATTTTTTTCTGGCTACTGGCTATTTTTCATCAAGTTCTCCCAGTGATTAGGAGAACGTGTGCATCCACCATCGATGTCCTCTTGATAAAAAAAAGTCTACACGGATAGATACATAAAAGCGGTATGTATACAGTTAGAAAATAGTGAATTTAAATGGAAGCATACGGAAGGAGTGTATACACCATGGTATCACAATGATCCATTGTATACACTCCTGCTGCCTAATTATGTGTTCACCGAACGACATATGGTTGTATGCACACACAACATTATCCATTAAACTTGAGTCTCCTGTTAACCATAGAACCTTGTATTTATGAACTACACAATTGAACAAGAGCAATACTAGCAAAAATACCCTGTCCATATGCAAGTAATGCACTATACGACCCACTCACATTATTATCGTCCTTTTCCCTGGGCATGCAAGTATATTTCCTTCGTCTATATTTATATCTTCTTTCCACGCATAAGTACAGACGGTTTATTATAGCTTCTATTTGGGAGTGCTTATTCAAGTATCTTCTATTTAAAACATGCTTATAGATATAAATTTTTTCTATGCAGTTAAGCTTACAACAGTATTTTCAATGCAAACAGATACAAGTATTTTTGTATGTGCCAAGCGTGTGGTACGAACTACGAACGAGGAAAAAGAGCGGAATTGTACTGAAAGGAACCCCGTACAGAGTATAATATTAGTTGGAGGCACACAGCTATGCATATAGAACGGAATTGGTTCTCAACCAATCCTCTGTGCTGTATTCAGTCCAGGATTTATTGGCTCACCGCTCTGCTCCGGTCCATGAACAGCATATAGTGTATGTATGTGTATGTATGACTGTGGAAAGGGCTCAAAAGAGTCTCGACAGCACGATGGTACATGGGACCCCATGCTAAATGTTTTCCTTACACAGTACATACGTTTCGTCTTCTTGGTCTTTATTTCATCTCATCTCCTTTTTTCCTTCCTTTCTCTCCATCTCTTCACTTTAGTTTCTCTCTCCTGCCTGTATCATATTGGAAGAACTGAATGCCTCCGTGGTTCCATCCATCCTCAACCATCTATAGACTTACGAATACTAATATATATCGTAGACGGGAGGGTCGTGAAAAAAAAGCGAGAGATTCAAGTCAAAGCGGAGTCTGCCAACATTAAAGCGAAACACACACACACATACTCTTTATATACATACGTAATAAGAGACTGAGAGAATCACAGTTCCCTGTCTTCTTTCCTCTCACTCACTCTCAAGTCACAAGTTATAGAGCGGCTATGTGAACCCATTCAAAGTCTTATTGCAGAACAAGACCGTATCTTCATCACATCGTTTGCATCCTCCGAGTCTTCATCTCCTTTGCCCTAATCTTTTCCGTTTGTATGATTCCATTTCGTGAAGCTCATATCTCATCTCAATTTCTAACCCTTTCCTTCTCTTCTCCCTCAATCCTTTCCATACTCAACCACTCATCTTTTAAAGCAAACTGGGAGAGGAAAATAAAACTGGGAGGATAAGACATCGCAACTTTCTTGACATCCAGAGAGGATTTTGATTTTTTTCCGATTCGCAACTTGTCATTGAAAGAGAGAAGATTGCAAAAAATAATAAATCTGTCAGATTACAAGTATAAGCTTCATTTAGAACCCAGCACTACAGAAATAAATTACTTTTTTTTGCATCTACTTAAAATAAAATGCATGCAGAGCTTCAACAAGTGTATAAAGTGTATAAGATTTTTGTAGTTTATACAAATAGGTATTAAAAACATGTAGGTTTTATCAAGGAATTTTGGTATTGAAGTTGATGCAAGCTTGAAAGACTATTCAATAGAGAATTATATAGGGTTTTAAGTGTTTCTGTAATAGATGAGCTTGAATGAGTACTTTGCATTAAAAGTATGTAGGTTGTAAAGAATGAGTTGAGTTTCCACTCGAAATGAATGACTCAATGAATAAACAGAGCTGGATGAAAGACAGGGAAGTCATTTATTTGCTTCGACTGCAATCATAATCATTTCGCCGGCAGTTAATAGAAGGCTAATAAGTTAATTCTGTTTCTTGATAACAGGATTATACCCATTCTGCAGTATTTATAGTGTTTGCGTTAGATACAGGAGGAAGACAAGGTATTCCTTGATGATGTTTTAGCATTTAGACTCATCCGCCTTCACACAATCAAGTGGGTGTGTATAATCCTCGCGTTGTTGACGAAGTCGTTGGAAGCAAGGAACACTTTTGGGAAAAGAGGAAAGCCTTGTCACATAGGATGCAAAGTTTGTTATAAAGGATGAACCTTCATGAATTGGGACTCTTTAAGCCATGCAACCGCCTTATCTGCTACATGTATTATCTACGGCATTCGGTTCTTATGTAGGCATACATTACTAACTACGCTTAATTCACCCCAACCTTTAGTATTTTGCCAAAAGAGTGTAACTCACCCAATGCTTATGTATTGCTAATTTTCTACACTGTATATATACAGAACTTATATTTAATGACCAGGTTCACGTTTTCATCAAAAGAATATAATTTGGAAAAGTTCCACCAACTAAATTAGTGTGTGATCATAGCTTAAATACATGCAATCATTCATTTGATTATTTCCCGGAATTCGTAATATCCACCAGTGTGGTTCGTCTGCCACAAGCACCAAACTCTACGTTTTCTATGGTGCACCGCAGATTCGTCAAAAACCCCATAGCCTTCTCTTTGAATTCAGTATTCTGTATATGTGAAGTGAGGTATACAGCAGTCTTTGAGTTTGGGGGTCCCGTGTGAAATCACATTCAGATAGATACACATATATTTATATGTAAATATAGTTCTTGTAAAGTTCTGACCATCTACAAACAGCGGTTTGGGTTTATATTGAGAGAAACAGTATTCACAGTATGCTATTATATGTATCTATACTCAATATTTGCTTTCCATGTCTGTTGTGCGTGTCATAGGCGCTAGTCATTGACATATACTGTTGATACTGTAGTAGTGTGTTATATACGTGATGTATGTCCCACTATGATTTACTACACTGCACAAGTCTGATTATATGGAAACCTATATCCCACGACAAGGGAAACCTTACTCCAGCTTGTCAACATGTAGACAAAGGGTTGGTTCGGCCTGAGAATCAGAGGGTTATGTATAACCGAAACGTGAAGCTTGGCGGTAGCACCAGTATGTACACAAGGATTATATTCAATATAACCATAGTCGCAGAGCCCTTGGGTACCTAATGCAGTTTCTCGCTTAAGAGTTGACTCCGCTGTTTTATACAACTGCTGCAAATACAGAGCGAGAGAGAGAGAGAGAATGAGAAAACGAAAGAGAGGAAAGGATGCAGGAAAATTTGATGGGTGAAATATTGATCTCTATGTACTTGGAATCTCATTCAACTCAAGTCAAGTCCTCCTAAAAGTTAAGCTGCAGCTATGCATCATCTCCGGTTGGCAGTCTCAAAGTGAAGGAAACGTGTAGCACTGTATATATCAGGTTAACATGTAAACTACTTAAGCTCCTCCTGGGATGCCCTCAGCAAAACGAGTGCAAAAGAAAGAAAAAAAATGCAGAGAGAGAGAGAGAGGAAAGTAGTAGTGTCTTTGTTATACTTGACTGTAACTACTCCCGGGCACTTTTATTCCATCGGTGCTATCCTTTTGCAAGCTTTTACCTCCACAGATTACTTGAAAGATTCAAAACCTCAATATACTTTGACATATGGTACTTGGAGCGTTTATCATCTATATACAGCCCATTTTTATAGCAACTCTAATGCCCGTGCAGCTCCGCGGGTGAAACTGTCAGACAGCGATATTGCACGTAGTAACCTCCAACCCTATGAACAAAAAGGGAAAAACTAACTTGGCTTTTTTGATTTTTGTTCTTGTCGAACCTGAAGATACAGTAATGTCCAAAAGTGGTACAAAACAGACGGAGGGAGTATACCCATATAGCGTTATCAATATGACAAAAGTTAGATCAAAGTTTTACCTTTAACGTAGCTACCGACTAGTATACTTCGCATTTTCACAATGTACCACTACTGGCGAAAGGCTCTTCACCTAAGTTCCATAAGCATACCTCTTGGCTTAGCCTTATCGTTACCCGACCCAACGAGCAAACTTATGATAAAGGCCGGGCTTATATGGCTTTCCAAGATTTTATAGTAAAGTCTGAAGAAGAGCTTAAAAGTGGGAATTATGTTGAGTACGACGCATTTGGATTGAATGGCGAATCCACTAAAGAATAGCTAGTGGAGAGCTTAAGTATGTGAATACTCTCTTGCCTCCAGTGTTGCATCTACTTACCTGTTCATGTAAATACTACTGTATTATGGCTTTATATAGCGGCTCCACCACAGTAAGGATCGAACAACTGTAACAGCTAGGGTAGAAACAAAAACAACTCCCTGTCATAAAGTCCTTTTATATGCAAGACAGGAGTAATTCCGGACAGTAGCTGTACAACAACCTAGGTTTTCTCATTCCCCTCAGACATGATTTTCTTCATTTCCATGTTAGTTCGCGGTATCGCGGTGTACGAAGAAGGAAAACCAATGCATATAATTATATATAGAGGTCAAAGTAATGCAATTCTGCTGCCACACACAGTTCCTCAGAGCAGACTTTATAAACTCCGTATGCAGTATCATATATATATGTATATATACATATCGTGTGTACATACTTCAACTACAAAGTAACTTGGATATTAAGTAAGAATTCTCGGGTTGTGTGTGCACTAATAATACACAATCGCAAAACCTTCAGTAAAGCAAACAGACTTACGGAGCATTTTATAGACGAAAGGCTATGCACACTCCAACGATGAAAGTAATATGAACATGTGTGGTTGTTGAAGTAGAAGCCGTCTTTTTGAGACAAGTACCAACCAGCCAACCAAGAATGTAGCATTTTGCTTGTCTCATGGAACTCCCTGTGTGTGTATGTTGTTCTTGTGTGTGTTGTGTTTGTTATTTGCTGTATGTAGTGGCATGGCCTTCTCTCCTCTTAACTACTCTATTTTCCTATGTCAGCTTATAACGAAAGAAAACTATGTATAGCAGCTACACACATTTCATTGCGGGAGTTAGAAAAGTCTGCCAGAGTTATAACTCAAGTCAGGCCGAGAGTTGTTATGGTAAAGGAACCAAGAGGTAGTGATGGGAAACTAAAGTGAGATGATGTATAGAGACGAGGGAGTTGAGAAAGTCCAAAGCTTTCAATACAATGGCACCTTGAAAGCCAAGCAGACTTTCTCCATCAATTTTACGTTCCATTCCCATTCGAGGTTTTCGGTTCGGGGAGCAAGGAAAGGCTAGGAGGAAAAAACTCACAAGCAAGTAACCGTACGTAAGAGGAAGAATAAGCAGCCGTTGGGAAAAAAGACCTTCCATGCAGCGTTGAGGTATAACATAGCCCCAGTATAAAGGAATCTCACTAACGTCAAAGCAAGTCAGGAGCAGAGAGAGAGAGAGAGAGGAGAGCCAGGGTTAGGAAAAGGGAGAGAAACAGAATACAAGAAAGGAAGAGAGACAGAGTGCAAGAGAGAGACAAAGTTAAAAAGAGAGTGAAAAAGTAATAGACAGGGTTAGAAAGAGGGACACAATGAGAAGAAACGCTATGAGAGAACAAATGGAAAATGAGAGTGCGGGCAACTTGAACGGGAAAGAGATAGACGGGACTTTGGGACGAATCGGTTAAGACCGATTTGGTACGTTTCTCCTCTCACGCGAAGGCGCTACCACCCACATGTTCCAACATTGACACCAACACCAAAAGATGGCCAAAAATATTTTGGACAGAGCCATGAATTCATCCAGTATTTTCCGCTCGTCTCCGCATAACTTTATTTGTCCTAAAAAAGAAACAGAAGACGCGGCGGAAGGACGGAGTTGAGAAGTGAGGTAAAAAGAATGGGGAGGCATGTGGACTTTTCTTATATATTATTATTATGTGCTCGAGTAGCAAAAGTTGAAGAACTTATCTGGTGCTCAAGAAAAGCAAGAACATCATCTCCGTTTTATCACAATGGTTATGGCTTTCCTCTGTAATACCACTATTATTCCACATGAACATGTACCAGAGCTCCTGTTCGCTCTTTCTTCATCTTCTCATCCACCGAGATATGTATGTACGTTGTGTATTTATCCATGTGTATACAAAATTCGTATATAACAGCAGCTGCCTAAATAGCATATTATACAGAACAGTCTTTACAAGCCTTAGCCCCACAACATCAACTTCTCTCTTCTCCGTTCTTCCCTTCATTCGTGAGTATAATGTACGGTTCAAATCATGACAACCTTTCAAGTCCACTGAGCAACTTTTTTGCCTTTCAGCAAACTATAACTTAAGTTCTTAAAAGAAATAATACCCTCTTGCTATTTATTCCCAGCTACGACCTTACAAACAATATACATTCATCAAAATGAAACACCATGGTTATAATAATTCTCTCCTCACCCTCTTAATTAACCAATCATTTCCTATAAATAAAACATTTCGTCTTTTTAAATGAGCAATGAGCTCTTCACTCATTTCCAAGCGGACGCTCTGCCTCCGTCGTGTTCATCTTATTATACCAAAGCTTCTCTATACTTACTTATGACGCTTATCCTATTGGGAGGTTGTGTTCCTCACAATGCTTTAATTTTTCCTTTGCCTTATACATACTTCAATATATGCACAAACCTTTTCAGATTGTAAGGTGTTATGCACTTTTTGCATACATGCTTGTTATCAAGCTATAGTAGGTGCAGATGGAGATACAGAGTGATAATCCAATTGAATGCCACCTAACAAGTTTAAAGGTATTATACATTGAGACGGAATGCAGCACAAAAGAATGTATTTGAAAACCTCCATCAATGGAATTAACCGGAACCTTTTTGGTCGGTGAAAAAAAATTGTTGTAAGTACAGTTTGACAAGAAAAGCTTTACAACAGCATTTAAATCGCTTGCCTATAAACTTGCATCGACTATCTATGCTGATTGTGAGTAGCACAAGATTGAAAGTGAGAGAGACAGAGAGGAAGCGCTTAAGCGCAGGCAGAATCCCTAATGAAAGTTACGTGTGATACATACCACATGTCATAAGTGCATTACATTTACAACCTTTACGAATTTCGTATGCATTACATAATGTTGCTGCTTATGTATATATTAGTTATCTATGCATTGGATTAAGGCCCCCTATATCCCGCACAATAAAGTAATGTCAGGCACATTAAATGCGGATATGAATATATGCAGCAAAATAGTAAAGCCAAGTAGACTTGTTAATG